>JAWPHD010001537.1:0-313035 GCA_037043455.1 Cyrtodaria siliqua | reverse complement strand
AGTACATCTAGATAATACTTAAACCTGAAATCTGATATTATTCTGTATGTACTAGCTCTAGTGGAATCCGATAATTCAGCATTCCAATTTTGTATAAACATATCTTTAATTCGTTGTTTAAATATATTAATGAAATACGTTATGTTTTCTACTCCTTGAGAATACCAAACTTCATTAAATCCTGTTCGTTCCAATAACCCTTTAACTTGAGATGCCCAGTTTAATTTATTTGGGTTTACGATCAGATCATCTAACATAACATTATACATGTTTTTTATATATTTGCGATCACTCGTACGTGTAATCTTTAACCAGAACCGGATAATATAGGCCATACGTTGAATTTTTAAAGGGACTCTCCCGAGTTCTCCATATATGAAATTGTTTTGAGTTTGTGTTTTAACACATAAAAGTTGTTTACCAAATTGAAGGTGTACTTTCTCTAACTTTTCCGCATTTGACAATCCCCATATCTCTGCGCCATAATTTAATATTGGCAAAATGAGTTTGTCAAAAATGTCTAAAGTGTGACTGACCGATAAGTCAGTAAATTGATTTATATACGACTTCATTTTGAAGATTGCCTTTAATGCCTGGCCACTTAATGATTCGAACGTTTGATCAAAAGAACCGCCTGTGGTAAAGACAATTCCCAAATAGGTAAACTTATTTACAATTTCAATTACAGTATTAATATATGTGAACAATAGGTTCCTTTTTATCTGACCGCCTTTTTTAAAAAGCATGACTTTCGTTTTATTTTCATTTACGACCAATTTCCATTTCTGGCAATAACTGTACAGTATATCTAACCCATCTTGTAGCCCCTTTTCAGTATCCGAAAATATCACTATGTCATCAGCGTATAATAGTAACAGCAACTTTAACATTCCAGTATCGATACCTTTAAAACCATTTAGTGTAAAATATTCTTCTAAATCATTTACATACATAGAAAATATAAAAGGTGACAAACAATCGCCCTGCGGCGCTCCAAGAAAACAGCTAAAACTGTCACTAAGCTGGTTTTGATACTTCACTCTTGATTTTATGTTCGTATACAATGATTTAATAATATTAAGGATTTTACCTCTCACTCCATATTGCATAAGTTTATAGAATATGTTTTGTCTAACCAACAAATCAAAAGCTTTAGTGAAATCTATGAAAGTTACATATAACTTTTTTTTTTTTCATTCAATATATGATTTATCAAACCATGGAGAACGAATAGGTTATCAATAGTTCCCATATGTTTTCGAAAACCAGCCTGTGCTTCAATATAAATATAATTATCCTCAGCCCATGTAGTTAACCTGTTGTTTAAAATTCTTGTGAATAATTTACCGAATGTACTCAGTAATGTTATCCCTTCCGTCCAGTGAGAAGGGAAATAACCCATATCAAAAATCTTATTAAAAACGTTCACTAAGTATGAATCTAAATACATGCAACCATATTTGAACATTTCATTTTTGACATAATCCGATCCGCCTGAGCGGTTGTTGTTTAACTCTTTACATGCTTTATGAATTTCTGCTTGACTGATTTCAATATTAAGTTCGTCAAACATTATTTGTAGTTCATTGTTTAACATTCTATTATTAAAACATAAAATAGCATCATCTGGTTGGAAAAATACAGATTCTGGATCGTTTATTGATTTGAAATAAATTGCAAATTGAGAGGTCGTTATATTTGATTTTGGCACTCCAATGCTCGCCGTTTTCAGGAGTTTCCAATATTCCTTTGCATTTTTATATCTCTGTGACTCTAATTTCTGAGTTTTTTGTTTACTAAAACTTGTTTTCTTATTTCTAATGACTGTTTTATAATGAGACCTAGACTGAGTCATAGCTTTTCTGTTTTCTGTACAGTCAGATTTTCTATAATTATTTAAATTCTTATAAAATTGATTCCTACTTTCTTTGCATTCATTATCAAACCATGGCTGATTTTTCATTTTTGGTTTATGTGTAACATTATTATTAACCTTTTTCCTACAGATTGGGTCACACACCTTTTCTATCATGTTATAAAAACAAGAAAGATTTGATTCAAGCTCGTCATGGGTTTCAATATTCCGTAAGTTCTCTGACAAATCTTCTAGTTCTAACTGAAAATCGTTTCCACCCACTGACGTTTTAAACTGTTCATATGTATCATGTCCCCATGTATAACAATAATCAATAGAATCCAAATGTTCAGTTGGAAGTATATCAGGCTGACATTTGGTTAATACAGCATTGTTTTTCAAAGAAAATGTAATAGCACAGTGATCAGAAAGTATATTCGGTTCATGTACTCTGAAGCTAGTAAAACATGGCAACAAAACAGGGTTACATATAACATAATCTACCACGCTACACCCAGCGTCCTTTACACAAGTAAAATTCCCTAAATATTTATCCTCTCCGACCCTGCCATTCATAATTCTAAGCCCAGTGGATTTACAAAAATGTAAAAGTAACTTTCCACTTTCGTTCACTTTAAAGTCTTTCGAAATTCTTTCATAAATTTGATCTTCAACATAATCTTCCGGCATAAAATCTATATTATGCAAGAACTCGTTTTCAACATAATCCTTCAGTTGTCCTACTCTACTATTTAAGTCCCCCGATATTATAAAATAGCATTGGTTATAAATATGACTGAAAGACAATATATCCTCTAAAATGCATTCAAATAGGTTTTGTTCAACAAAATGTTCACGGCTGCTGCCAGCAGGGATGATATAAGTCAAACATAAGATCACATCTTGATCAAGATTAAAAACACGCTTATCAATTTTTAGCCATATAACACTGTCGTAAGCAGTTTTCAATAAAGTAACGCACGAGCTAATAGTATCAGCTATATAAACTATTAGGCCTCCGCTATCGCGTCTGGCATTTTTGTGATTTAATTTTCTGTTTAGAACAAAATGTGAAAATCCCTTTACGTTATAATCACAACTGTCATTTAACCACGTTTCTGTAAAAAGCAATATATCATGAGATAATATGTATGCTGTAGATGTGTTTGTATAAACATCGCATTTAGCACTCTTTCAGTGACGTCACGTCTCGACGGTGGGTCCTTGTAGATCAACTGTATAGTGTTTCCGCACTGGAAGACCACGCTGTTGACACAAGACAGGATAACGCACCATGTCACATTATAATGACACCGGGCCCAACACTCCTGTCACTACACTTTGCATGCTGAATGTCAAGCAATGGTTTTTGAAGCATTCGGTGTGAACCGGCTGGGGATATAAGCCCACGACATACCTTATGCGGTTTCATGAATGTTAGTAATTAACAGCCGTATGCCCACTTTAACAAAAACATGTCGTTAAGTTCGTCTAAGTCGTTCTGGCCTTTTAAGATGTTACTCTTTAAAAAGCTAGTTTTTTAAAAATAATATTATATTACTCAGTACATGAAACGACGCACGTATGCTGTGTTTACCTTGGTTTTAAGACGAGACCAAATATAGGGTAGAGTAAATATTGTTAGATTGTTAAGTAATCGTCCTGTTATAAAGCTTATCTCAATTACATTTCAAGGATCAAAATACAAATAGCGGGCTCATTCAACTATTACGACGAAGTTTGTTTGTCATCCTATGTTCGTAAGTTAATACGCATTTAAAATGTAAAGCGTAAACAAAACCAATATTTAAAACGTTGGTAGCGGTATTATGTTTCTATATGCATATATATGTATGGGGTTTAACGTCGCTTTTGTATGGGGTTTAACGTCGCTTTTGTATGGGGTTTAACGTCGCTTTTGTATGGGGTTTAACGTCGCTTTTGTATGGGGTTTAACGTCGTTCTTAACAATATTTCCGTCATATCAGGACGGTGTCTACTTGTACTTAACTGTATATCGCTGTCGCACTGAAATATAACGCCATAGACACATGATATGATACCCTACCTAGTCACATTATACTGACACCCGGCCGACGAGTCCTAAAATTATCCTGTATATTCTGATCCTCAAGCAGGTAAGCTACTAGCCCTATCGTTGTAAAGTCTGTGGTATGAATAGACGCACGAGCTTCAGCATGCGAGGCGAACGCTCAAGACATGTTGGAAACATATGTTTGATTTTGTACAATTCGGGAGCACAAATATTGATTAAATACAGCCTAGCATTTGACATATTATACTAAACCCGTATAGACAAATGTCGTGGCTATAATTAATTAAAATATGCATATGTTAATATGAGCTACTGTTTAGTTATCATTTATTCTTATACAACCTTTAACCAAAATAAAATCGACCTATTTGGTGACATGATACAAAGCAACCGTTGGTTAAAGCTACAGAGTCTCTATATCAAGCGACTTCTTCTTTATAGGCGTGTCTTTATTTGTAACTTCATGTTCACCAGCTCATGTCGAAATCGGGTATTTAAAAAAAAGTTAGCCTCTTCCGGGGCTCGAACATACGACCTTCTGATTTCAAGTCCGGTGCTCTATCCACTGAACTCGGAAGCTACTTGAGAAAATAGTATACCTACTACCATTTATTAGGAGGCAAAATAACTTAACATATTTCAACGTAACTCAATGAATATGTAGTCCATCTTGTTGCACGTGTAAATTAACATTGCCTAGTGCAATACAGTATATCAGTATGAAACTAATACTTCGCCCTAAACAACCAGATCTCGACTTGTTATTTAGCGCTTGATGACTTAGTGTGAGCGCGCTTACATAATGCCTATTTAGTGTTAAAAATGCTTCAACATACCAATAAATAGCCGTGGTTTAGTGGTTCAGCGTACATCTTTCAAAACTTGCAAGTGCAATGCTGTGGTTCAAATCCCGTTCCGAGCAACTATTTGTCTATATCATATATTCTGAAGCCGTCAATTTATCGATGTTACCTGTACGGAGGCTAAATAAAAATGAGAAATTTTACGTATCGAGTTCGGTTTATATACCGACAATTGGGGTGTTCGTCGATTTGAAACTACTTCACACGTGACTCATTCATATTCATGAGTTATTACCAGTTAAAATAGGGACTGAGTAGCTTTAAGTAAACATTAGGAAATCCCCTATATAAACCGGATATATAAATTCATAACTGGGAAAACAGCCAACGTTTGTATTAATGTCGACAAATTGTCTTATCAAAAGTTGGAATATACAAAGATAATATATTTTAATTATGTGAGTATACAATTACTGATTTCTGCATTACTTGTTTTATCTCATTATTTACATGGTTATATCAATGTAAACAATATTCCTGCCTGTTAAACGATATCGAGGACTACTACATATGTGCACACCGGATTAATCTGTGTTTGGTATGTGTATCAAATAGAGAACAGCATAGTTCACAAAAAGTATATAGTACATAAAATATACGATTAACTACATTTTCGATGTATGAGAATGTTTGATAGAGTCTTATAATTATAACAATATCTTAAAAAAGACTATCTGGGGGAAAGATTACGTTTTTCAATTTTCGGTTTCGAATCTCTCTCTCTCTCTCTCTCTCTCTCTCTCTCTCTCTCTCTCTCTCACACACACACACACACACACACACACACACCACAACCACCCGCATACGCAAAATCTTCACATAGACGTATATACCTGTACTACTTCCTCTTTCGGTTTTCATACATTAGAGCTAATAGTGGTTCATTGTTGAATGGTTTCAACATGGTCAGAATCGCCGAAATGCACGAGTAACTGAAAAAAAAGTCATAAAAGCTAGGAGGCTAGGAATTGCCGTTTTGGGGGCTAAAATTACAAATGTAAACACAAATAGTTGAAAACTAGAACATGCCGTTAACCATGATTACTTTTGCAAGTTTAAGAAATGAAGCTTCTGAAAGTTGTCTTTTATATATATGCATGAACAAATGAAATTAATACAGCGTATACATTTGATATTTTTCGGTGGGGTGGTGAGGGTGGGTCTCATTTTTTATTTTTGTATCAGAAATTTGGAAATGCTTTTTTATTTGGGCCAAAAATGCATTTAAATTTAAAACAAATTCGTTTTAAAGTTTAAATAAATATAAGTATCATTGCAATAGACGGGGGATGGGTGTTCTTGAACTTTTTGGGGGAAATGAAACACAAAAAAATGCGCCTAAAAATATTTTTTTTTTTTTTTTTTTTTTTACGAAAATGTAATTCACACTTGAAACAAAACACAAAAAAAGTTGTTACATTATCTTCACAGACGTTCTGAGCTACAGAAATGGGTTCCGAAAGGTTAACATATTACTTTCCACTTCATCACGCATGTTTGTTTTTATTGTTGTTTACATGTATATAACTTTGGACCTTTTAGCATGCATTCTTGCCTTGTGTTGGCCATCTGTTGTCACATTCAGGTCTACAACAGCTGCTGGAAGATATTTATGAGGAGAATGTAGTAACTCATATGTTTAACGGTATAGCGTGTATGACTCATTTTTATCGTATGGTATGCTTATTGAAAAGATTATGTGATATGCATTTGAGCGATTACTTATAAGTTATTTTGAACAATAATTATCTTAAAATGAAGTGTAAATAGATGAGAGCAAATTAAGAATTTATTTCAGGAAAATTCGGCTACACAAAAAGTGCACTATATGCCGCCTAAATGATAACCTATGGTCGGAGTTAACAGTCGATGGTATGTGTAAACCACGGGGCCGTAATATAGTCTAAGCAAAACTGAAAGTAATTTTAGTAATGGGCAAACTGAGTAGAAATATAATTACTAGACTTTGGTTATATAAACTAGTTTTATCATTGCGGAAAGGTTAATGTATAATACGCGCAGTGTCAAATTTGCATACATCTTACCCCGATGTGCATGGCATTTCATGTAGTAAGAAGCGGTGACATGACAGGATCTTATTTTAGGTATAGTTTGAGGGATGTGTGTGCTGAAAGAAAGTAGCAACACATGGCGATGCCGCTGTAGCAGTAACACAGTGTATCATACAATACCTAATCGCACATATTCTGAAAGAATGTAGTTGATTTATAGGTTATTTTAATCCCCTACCCCACCCCAAACCCTCATGAACCACACCCAAAGAGAGAGATATACATATTAATCCGAGAACTTTGTCATTCTCTTACTATGAAATAAATGCGTGTGGTTGGTTCTTCAACGTGTTCAGAGGACAGCCTCTGATATATACGATCGCACGGTCTACGTCCCCATTCGACGGACCAGGCTAAGGGAATTGTCTTGCCTAAGGACACACCATAATGTTTTTTTTCTCTTGTTGCTCTGGTTTCTACCAAGTCATTGAGTACTTGCTTTGTGGTTTTCGCGTTTTTGTTATAATCATATCAATTTTATATGATCAGTTATGTGTTATACTTATATTGCCTATTAATGTTGCATTGTTTGTTAGAGTATATAACCTGGCTGGATATCTTTATTTACACTGTCCCGTTTTCTTTTGGATGACAATAAGGTAAGAGTGAGGTTTAGTGCACCCTAAAACCGTTCCAAGGTGATTGACGTATTGTCAACCCTTTTATGTTTGTTTTGTCGTGTCTTTCCTTTCAGTTATGTTTAAAATTATTGTTTGTTTCTATGAGCGCTTTTGGAGAACTGTTGTCCTTGAATGCTGCATTTCCTGTTCGACTTTTATATCTACTTGAAATGATCAGTGGCATAAGGGTCGCTGGGATTTCAACCAGGTTCCAGGGTCACCATCCTAAACTAATTAGGAGGCGCTCTGTTTTTGCAGTCTTCTGTGTGCTGTGTTGTAACTCGACAATAAATTTCTTCAGCCTTGTTATGTATGTATAGTTTATCGTGATTCCATGTATCTTGTTATTGCTTATAAAAGCAATGAGATATAGATTCCTATAGAAACCACAGCGTCCAAATGCAATGTCATCGTAGGTCCGCACTGTACTAACAAACAAGGAGCACTATTCAGTTAATTATACAATGAAAATGACAAAATACAACAGAAAGCGTGGAACGGTCAGTGGGCAATAGGGCCTAAAGGTTAGCTTGAATTGAGTTGATGGGTACACAATTCCGCTATTATCATGTCTTCAGCGCCCAAATAGACAAGACAGTGTAAACAAAACTACATCCCATCAAAAGTTCTTTAACAATAAAGTCCACATCCAGAGAAACTAAAAAAAAATAACACTAAGATGTTGTTGTAAAGCTATATCAAATACAAAATATGAAACATCTCAGGATGTATCTAGTATTGTACTGAACAACTACAGCAGTTGCAGCCAAAAAGAAAATCAATCTAGGGTACGACCAGAAAACCCGAGGGGCGAAAGCGTTTGCACCTAAATTCCTTGGTCGAGGTTTCAGTAGGTGCAATTATAGAGTTCCAAGAAGTTGTCCAGTCATCGCACAAGGGAAAAGTGAAGCGTAGTGACTGACTGCAGAGGGGTCAATCATTAAACATGCAGTGCGTTGTAATACTAAAGGTTCATATCCTTTTCTGACGAACTTCCGTATTAATTTTGAAAGTGGTCGGTAAACCCGCCAGATCCATTTAACTTTCGAAGTGTATAGACCACATCTCCATAAATTAAGGCTTGTCATATTCCTAGAAGCAGAAGTGTTTTAAAGTTTGGTGTTGTACTTCTCCAGTAGGGTTTTGTCGCGGCGGTAAAACTTTGAGAAAAATCTACGTAGTTTGTGATAACGAAAACCCTGCTGAAAAGGTTTACTTGTAATAACTCATTACAAGTTATAGCAAAACGAATGAGATATAAACCCCGTATGATGTAGAACGAGATACATCCCAATCCAGGTGTGGATAGGTAACGATGTTAAAGTTGAAGTCATCTATGTTATCATATATTTTATTATGTATGAAATCATTAGAAATTGAGAGATGAAGATCGAGAAATGCTGCTTCAGTATTCAAACTGTTGGCTTTATTCAACGTGCGCTTTGGTGGATAAATATAAGTAACCATATAAGCAAAGAACGACATGAGTATTATTAAACGCATCAATAACTTCAATCTGGCTAGCAGGTGACAAACTCAACATACAATCTCTTTCATAGCAGTGCGAAAACAAAACTGCGACAAGTTGCGCACAGTTAGCACCCACAGGAATACCAAGCTAGAAAAGTTGTACCTTCTCTAGCAAATGTTGTATGAGCTGAAGCAATTTATCTTTGATTAGATTATGTGGTAGTATATAGTGTGGAAAAGGTGCTTAGAGAAGAGGCATACACATGCTTACACCGTACTTTATCAAGGACTTCCCCAGGGGTTTTGATAAACAGATTGATTCCTGAGTTTTCAAAGTCACGAAGTCAATAGTTTTGATATATTGGTCGTGGTACATGAACTTTAATTAGCAATAAAACGTGCTTTGTATGGAATTTTGTGGAGTTTGGGTATCCAGTACATTGTAGGGAGCCTCGTCTGCTTACTATATGCAGAAACATTTATAGACTATATGAAGGTCACATGATAGGAAACAATGTCCTTTTCCAGCAAAGGTGTGGTTAGATAAGCAGAAGTGCTCGCTAGCTCTACATTCAAAGCATGTATATAATGTAATCGTCAGACAGGAATTATATTTTGGAAGGTTGCAGGAACTAGAACAAATTTAATATGCAGATTCTGAATACCCTTCTTACGGAGTCGGAAATTATAAGTAGACGACCGTGGAATCAGGGATTGATCTCAATCGTAAAATACCACACGCAATTCAATATAATTTCTGAAATAGTTTTCATTCAAGCAGTAAGTACATTTTTATCTGCGTTTTCGCGCTTCCACCAATTAGTACTTACTCTCTGAATTTGGAGAAACACGTTCATCAATATAAGACTATTAGCTCAGCTGCGTCTATTAGTAGCAGAGGGTCATGGGTTCGATTTCAAGCCGGTTCACACTAACGACGTCATAAAACTCATAATAGTAGCGCACTTGTTTGACCTTTACAGTAGTACTAGGACTGATCGGCCTGGTGTGATTATATTATGACTGGGTGGTTTAGCATGTCATATAACGTTGAGTAGCTGTGTGCTCACTCTTCTTCAATAAGCCACCGTCGTGATATGAGTGAAAGATTGCTAAAACACGTTAAACTCCGTGCAAACATACATACATTTATTTGACATTAAAGCTTTTGTTATTCTTATGAAACTGTTCTCTGTTATAAAATATGTCTTACAATATTTTTTATTGTAGTGTTAGACCGTGCCAACATGTCATCTCAGCAGCCAACGACGTCATTTCAGTATACCAAAGAGAAAACCAACTTTGTCAGATTGTGCATGCTTTTAATTGACATATGCACAAGTGTTTTACGCGACGTTCTTCGAATGCACATCCCTGAACACCAGTTTACAAAAGAACTGAAGAGTAAACAATATCTGCTTAAACTTAATTCCTCGCAAAGGAAACTAGTGTTTCCGTCATCAGGGACGTACTGCGGTACATTTTCGGAGTTTGATATAGCCTTGTTATACACTCTACTACGAAATCTTTGTGGTGGAGTTCTGACGCATCGAATGGGATGGGGAAACGATCCGGATCCCGCTGATACGTCTATAGCGGCTAATGTTGAACGTGTACGTATATTTAGAAACAAACTCGAACATATACCTAGTACCTCGGTAAATGATAAAACATTTGGCGACATCTGGTCGCATGTACGTCAAATCGTCGTGGAGTTGGAACAAAGCCTTCGTCCCGGACATAAAAGCATCCAAGGCGCCTATAGAGATGCAGTTGACAAACTGGAAAATGTCAAACTAGATACAGAGCAGGAAGAAAGATATATTTATTTTCTTAAAACACAGCAAAATCTGACAACAGAAGTGGAATTCGTGAAAGGTAAATGTGTAGTTATTAGCCTATAGTACAGTCCCACAAAACATACATTTGATAAATGTATCACATGGGGGTAACATATTATAAGCAATAGTTCAACGGTTTCAAAACAACACATGTCATATTACTTGTAACGTTCAGTTTAAGTGCCTAGAGACGATCTGTAAAAGTGATTATTGTCAATCCAAATAAAAGGAAAACCATCAATGATTCTGTTTCATATGAAATGTGCACATATATTAATTAAATCGGACGGATCATTGGGTCTAGTTTAGAGAGCACCAATCTGTCAAGTCGCCTCAAGTCTTGTTAAACCAATATTAGCATTTGTTTTACTCTTAGTATTGAATTTAACGATGTTTATAACGTTTTAGTATTGAATAATAGCAATTGGCATTGAGATTAACTGTATGCACTTTTTGCTTTATGAACTAGAGATTCATTTGATAAACAATGAAATTCTGCAAGCAAACATATGCAGTAAATTAACAAAGCAATTAGTGAATTGTGTCCATACTAAAGATTTCGTAAGAAACTAATCACATGTTTAAGATGAGGACCATTAATTGCTTCTATTGTATGCCTTTATTTACAAACAGTCAGCCGGTTTATATTATTAATGAATTTTCCTCAGAAACACTAAAAAGAAAGGCCGACCGTGAAGAAGTGGATGATAACTCAAAACGAATACAGCGCTTAGAAGACACAAACATAAGCAGAGATGGTAATATAACTATACACCAGCATTATATTTATATGTTGCTGGTATATATTATAGATGTAAGCAGTATATATTATAGATGTAAGCAGTATATATTATAGATAGCAACATTCCACATTAACTCAATATATTTACCCCTAAGGGATATCGACATGTAAATATTGATTAATAATTTCTATATGCATATACATCTTGAATTTAATAAATTACAAATAACTTAGTAGTATGTATGTCGAAGCATTATGATTGCGATGGATGCAAATTTGTTGCTTTTTTGCAGTTAGTGTTGTATAATTAGCAAACGTATGGCCCTGTTTTCAACGTAGACATTACTGTACGTTAACGTTGTGTGTTAACGTTTTTCACATTCCAATACCTTCAACCTAGTTATCCTTCAAATTCTTTAAAACTTTGCCTGTGTCAGTATCATAAAAGCCACTCAAACAAACTGTTACCATAATTCTACATTGCATTTTAGCAAACGTCCTTTCGTTTGACTTATAAATTCATCTAAAATACAAACAGTATATTTCATCATTTTAAAATTATTTTATATTTAGAATTGTGTGATCCTCTGTTTCACTCAACCAGAGACATATATTTTATTTCCATATACCTATATGGGTAACGCATTGAACACTTACCTCTGTGAAATTATAAGGCATAAAACCCTCTTATTTAGCATGTATCATCAACGTATGGTTCTTTATACATTTTTTTTGCAAATGGTTACACTGAAATCAAATGTGGCCCCGATCTCCGGGGGTCACAATTTTATAAAGAAAAATAATTAAATCTTATTGTCTGAAACAACATGAGCTAGCGGTCTAATATTTTGCATGCAGGATATTTTTACATTTAAGGTCCTATACCACGTTAGTTCAAATGGAGACCAATTAGGAATCGCAGAGACTTATATTGGAAAGAGTTTTGAAACATCTTCTTTTCTGATACTACAAGAGCAGATGTCTAATTTGTTATATATATTATAAGCTTATAGACAGATCAAAATTGTTTGAATGGGATCGTGGTGAAATGTGGCTCAGTATTGGTGGTCAGAGTACTGAATATAGCTATAAGAACAATATATTTACAAATCTGTTCTGAACTAGCCATGCCTCTTTGATATCATTTAATTCTTTAAGAGTTGCAAATGTCAACAATGGACAACGTCATCAGTGGATCAGCTTGTTTATATTGTCAAATAGCAACAGTAGTGAATCAAATTATAATATGTATACCGATCACTTGCTAAACTACTTTATATTTGCAATGATGACATGATTAGACAGTTATATTTATACGTATGTTTGCAGATTCCTCGACAAATACGGTTAGGCAGAATATTCTTGGTAAGTGTATTTATCAAACAGTTTTATATAATGGCCACCGTTTTGTGTTCATTAGATTAAAGGTCAACCCTATCGTGTAAAATAGTATCATTTATTTTCTGTACATAAAGCAGAAGGATCTAACAGTGACAGGGTGTTCCTTGCATATGTTTGAGTCTATTGGTCAAAGGTGACCCGGTCATGAACAATCTTATATGTACGATAACTTTTCAATCTCTATAATCACCTTTATCAAATTTAACGGGTAAACTGGCAATGTCAATATCAAATATCAATGTCAATGGCAATATCAAGGTCGCCATAACGTTATTATGAAAAACGTAACTGAAAATTAACTCTTTACTATTGGCCATTATGACAGGATGACACTTAGATATTTTTATGTCAATATTTTAAAGGTGAAGGTCGTCATGACCTAATTATGAAAGCCCTGATTCACAACTTCTATAGCTAAGTTTATAAAAGTTCATTGGTGGTAGACTGTTCTAGATCCACGTATACACCCATGTATCCTGCACAATATCTTGAAACTGTTTAGCCACGTTCATCAGATCACACGTTTTTTTCACCTGACGAAACCTATTATGTTTAGGTCAAAGTTCAATATCGCATTGACATTATCATAAAATATAATTGTTCGAACGATAACTGTTAAACCTCTGTAGCAGCATTCATCAAACTTCACAGGTAGGTTGTATATGATAACAGAATGTCCTCTATTAATTTTCGGTTAAAACACCAAAGGTCAAGGTTGTCATGAACCAATAAAAAACACTGTGTCCGAAACATTACACTTTTACCATCAATGTATTACTAATTGCTTTAATCTGGCCTTCGTGGTACAACCTGTTCTAGTTTTATGAGCACCTGACCTCAAAGTATTCACAGAATCATTTAATGGATGATAACGTGACAGAAATTAAAGTAAATAATAACATGGCATATATTATGCATGCTTATAAAATGAACAAGATAAATATTATTGATAAACAGGTTGATAGTTGGATTAGCCTTGGTCAGGTTTCGATATAAGGTCTCATTTTTGTATTGAGAGATAAAGTAAGCAATTTAAAGTGCTCCTGGTGTGAACATTTATTTAAAATACGATTCATACATCCGAAATGTTAGTACAGTTTATATTTTAAATGTAGAAATAACGTCACATATTCATAATTTGTCATAAAATTCACCTTAAACACAGCAGTTCATGATCACTTGAATGCATAGCAATGACTATTTAGCATCCCTTCTACATCCCTTCTACATTTCATTACAGATAGAACAAATGCCACCCTTCGTAAACACGCAAACGACGATTGTTACACAGCTACAGGCATGGTACAGACTGTAATGGATAGGTTGTCAAATGATCACGTGATCATTATATCAGGAAAAGCTGGGACAGGAAAAACAACTCTTGCCTTGGAAGTAATGCGCAGACTGTCGGATCCTTTCTGGATGCATGAGCATCGGATACCAGCAATCATAAAGGAGGCTGAACATTGGGACAGTGTGGTAAACTGCAATGACACAATGGTTGTATTTCTAGATGATCCAGTAGGAAAAACAAACTTTGATAAAACAATTTGTGAAAAATGGGAGAAATATTTTAATTGTATCATGACATGTGCAGAACAAGGTAATGTTTATGTTATTGTTGGAATCAGGAACACTATGTTAAAGGAATCACAAGATACTCTGGAAAAATATGAACTGTTCAAAAGCAAGAATATATTAGACTTATCGAGCAAGGAATACGGGCTAAGTACAACCGAGAAATATGCAATGATTGAACAATATGGCACACGAAACAAACGATTTCTAACCGATTTGGATAAGTGTGCTGTAGTTAACATAGACCCCTATTATGGTTTTCCTTTAACCTGCCATTACTTTTTCAGTGATGCTGCCCGTTTCGAAATTGGGGTTGAATTCTTCAAACATTCAAAGCCACTGTACAATGAAATCGATAAATTACGCTCATCTGGCAACGAAAAAATGAAATATCAGTATTGTATACTTGTATATGTTTTACTAAACAACAGTATTGACATGAACAACATAGACATGAAACTAGTTCATGAAATATACAAACAAGTTGGCATTAGTAATCCTAGAAGGGTTGATATTGAAGACGCAGTAAATGCTATCACTGGTGTCTATTTGAATAGCTTCGACTCCTCCAGGGATCTTTACTCGTTCATGCACGAAACTGTACTAGAAAATATCTGCGTGTCATTTGGTCGTTTAGAACCGGCAATGGTTATTCAAATATGCAGCGAAACTGTATTGCGTGAGATGATAAAGCCAAGTTATTATCGAAGTAAATCAGATGAAGTCGTGTTGAAAATACAGTCATCCCATTACTATGTTCTCGTCGACAGATTGTTAGCAACGGACCCACTTGATCAAAGTTTAGAACGAGTAACTTTGATAAGGCTAATTGATGACGTTTGTAATGATCCCGTTTTTGTACCTCTCGATTCCTGTAACGATCAAGAGTTTGACAAAATTCTTGCAAACTTGTCAGACCGTGTGTCGCCTAGTTTTCGCTTTTTTATTGCGTGTCGCTTTGGTAGGTTTAATATTGTGCACAATATGCTTGCTTGCAATGGTTCAACCACCGATATAAAAAGCTCAGGTATAGAGTTGTCACGCAGTGTAATTGTTCACAGCCTTTTCCAGTCAGTAGTGCATAACCATCTGACTAACGTCAAGGAAATACTACAATACGATTCAAAATTGGCCGAGTGTGGCTACTGTGGAACATATAAATATATTTCTGCACTTCATGTAGCTGCTACAAAGAATTATGCAGAATTAGTTCAGTATTTATCAAGTTTAAATCCGGATTTCAAAAAAACGTACGATTTTTTAGAGTCTAGAACACTACTGCATGACTGTGTGGATAATAATTGTAAAAATACGCTTGATGTTATACTGAATGTAGACCCTACCCTTACCAACCTGAAAAATAGGTTTGGGTTTCCCATCCTTTATTATGCAGCCCGGATGAATAAAAAAGACATGGCTACTGTTATATATAAACACAAAGCAAACGTCAAAGATGTTGATATGTATGGTAAAACGTTTCTTCATTATTGCATTGATAATGACTGGGCCGACATGTTAGAAAATGTGCTTAATGACGAGCCTGAAATGGCAAGTGTGTCTGGCGGAGACTCTTTGATTCGTTACGCTGCTGTTCTAAATAAACTATCCAGTATAGCAGTTTTGAATAACTATGGAAAAAATCAGGAACTACTTTGTCGGATAAATACAATTCAACAATTTAAGCAATATGTGGAGAACGATTGTTATGATGAACTTGATGCATTGATAAAGCAAGATCCTTCAGTTGTCAATTTATTTTGCGAGTCATTAATCTGTTATGCAGCTTCATTAGGCAAACGAACAATGGTGTGTTTTTTGCTTAGTCACCAAGCCGACGTCAAACGCCAAGATTCATTTGGATATAACTTACTGCATTACTGTGTGGCCCAGGGATGGGATGATCTTATTGACGATTTGTTGAAGAACAATGCAGATATAGTAGTTCCGACTGGCGGAAAAAGATGGTTATGCATACATATTGCAGCATTTTTTGGACGATTTTCTATATTGAAGAAGTTTACTGGTTTAGGCCAAAACTTGACCGATGTAACAAACAGCAGATATGATGTTTTAAAATGCACGATGCTTGCGCTAAGATATGGACCGGGTGCTGTTTTAACAGAAATAAATCAAACATATCTGGACGTCACATTAACAAAACACTCAATTAAGATAAGTACGACACTAGGAAATGAAGATGAATACCATAAAATATTTGAATATATATTTAAGAATAATCCTGATTCGGTAAAAAATATCGACACGCCGCTAGATAAATATCGAAGTAACATACTGCACTACCTTGTTCTTTTTAACTGCACCACACTGTTTGAGCAGATAGTTGGATATGAAAAAAATATTATGTTTGAACACGACGTCAATCATCCTAGACTACGCTACATTATCCATTTCGCTACGCTTTTAGGGAGAAAGCACTTGTTTGAAACTATATGGAAGGCTGGTTTAAGGCCAATTGAAGAAGTACCTAATCTTATTGAGATTGCTAAACAACATATTAGTCGTGCTGGTATCCTTATAGATCCAACAGAATTGGTTGTTGGTGTAAATGCTACTCAAGTAAAGTATAGTTGCCAGGACGATTACATCCATATAATTGCATTTCTCGAACAACAACTTACGTAGGATTAGATAAGGATTAACCCCATACACTTTACAGTATGTTAATACAGTACCAGGTGATAGCTGCGTATTATAGTATGGAAGTGATCAACGCAACAATGTCATAATTTCAAGCTTTGCATTTCTAAGTACTAGGTTATGAAAAAGCTCAGACATGATACTATAGATTTTAAATAAATGAATGAAATACTTTGTTCGCATAGACATCCTCGTATTGATTAAACATTATTTTCTAATAGTATACTCGAGTTTTTGATTGAATCAGTTAGTTTTACACTAGTTCGTGAGCAATCCGTAGCTCGCACATGCTAATACGTCCCACTTGTTTTTGAAACAATAAACAATATGTCTAGGATACATTATATTACATCGCTATTTTATTTACAATCAATATACGATACTACTTGTCTTTGCTTATAAGGATATATCAACTAGAAGAATAAGCTTGAAGGTTTTCGCAGGTTGTGGACCCGTATCTCGCGAGAATTATTTTAAGTATTCCAGAGTCTGCAGAATAACAGTTGTATTCGACCAATCAGGATACTGCAATCAACGTGCATAATAAAATTATGTAAATAGAACTTCAATAGTTGAAACACAACTTATTTCATGCAAGAAACCTCAAATCGAAGATTATTACTGAAAAGAGAATGCACACAATTTAAAACCAACTTCGATAACGAATTATTATACTAACATGTTTGAAACTAAATTACTTTTAAGCACTGACTAAATTTGTATTGAAGGAACTGTTACAATATGATAGCATTCGTGTATGAAAGAAGATGCACACGTCAACGCAGTCAACCAACGAAGCAAAGTATGCGTTAATACAAACATAAAAGAGTTGACAACAGGTGACCGCCATGGAAAGGCAGCAGCAAAGAGATAGCTGATCTTACATACGTACTCATTCATTATTAAATTTATTAAACGAGTTGGTAAAATGATATAATGCGAGGCTCTTGCCGAGCATTATATCATTTTTGCTAACGAGTTTAATAAATTCAATAATGAATGAGAACGAATGTTAGATTCTATTTATCACATAACTCACATATCTATTTTTATTGCATTTTGCCTGTCGCTTGAACACCCGAAACCGGCATAATCCGTGGGAATTGGATCATAGTCGAATATTTTTGACAGCGCATATTAGGCTTATTTGCATACTATAACTAGTGGTATATCGAAAATATAGAATGGTATTATTCCACTCCCACACCGTAAGTTATGTGATAAACCAGATTATTGCATGCCCATAACCTCACTGTTACCTATTGTCACCCCAATGTATCGATTGATGCTACATTGTATATCCTTTACCGTACCAGGCAGCATGAATATAGGGGTTTTAATTTTTAATTGTTCACAGAACTGGAGTGGAATTGTGACTGTATTTATGTACTTACTCATATTATTTGGATTGTCTTTGTATTACACTTCTTAAACGTCTAGTCGTTCACTATTATATTTATGTACTTCATGTTATTATTTGGATTGTTTTGTATTATACTTTTTAAACTTCTAGTCATTTAATATTTTATATATGTACTTATTTATATTATTTAGATTGTTTTGTATTAAACTTCTTAAATATCTAGTCATTTAATATTGTATTTATTAAGTTTTGAAATATACTGTATGCATGTTCCAGTCATCTTAAACATATTGTTTATGATTCATTCCTTTGTATCGGTGCACTAAACAATAACATTTTAATTGTATACGTCCATAGCCTGAGGCTTATGTGAACGCCTCTCAAATCAGTTTTAGCTTCAATAAATTGCTTCTGAAACATTCGTTTACGTTGTTAAGCCCTATCAAATGAAGGCCGGTATAACTTATGTCCGTCATCCATCGTCGTCCGTCCGTCGCCAGTCCGTTAACGTGTGAACACGAAATAACCTTCATTTTTTGTTTTTTTTTAATTTTTCTTTTCATTCTCTTTTTAACCAAACTTTGTCAGGGTAAATAAAAAAAAGTTTGGTTATGTTCGAACATTAGCTAGATCATATTAGTAAATATAACACCAGAGTTTTTGGACTTTGTTTTATTGAAACATGTCATATTCTGCCTTGTAAACACTCAAACACCTTCATTTTGTATATATTCTTGATCAAACTTAAAACGATTTTATATATGTATATAATAATAAAACCTCGAACAAGGTGAAAATCAGCTAGTCTAATCGAATTAGTATCTCTAGAGGTATGGCTCTTCAAATATTGAAACATTTTATCTGTTGCTCCGTTAGAACTCTAGCATCTTCCATTTCCATCCGATCTTTTCAAAACTAAACTAGATTGTTGATATAAATACATGTACAAACACTTAAAAAATCAACAGGATCATATTACTAACACCATAGTCATTGCCCTTGAGTTACTGGGGAAGCAATTTGCTTTCAAATTTATTTGTTTCTGTAGCTACTTCATTTTTTATCTTAAAGTTTACCAAAAATGTTCAGAATGTTAGTATCAAAAACGCTCGGACGAGTTAAAAAAAACAGCAATATCTGACGCACATCTATCCATATCCCCACCCCACACCTCACACATTTTTACTATTTTATAATAATGATGTCGTGGGTTTCGAATTTCAAAACGGCGAAATTTAAATATTTAATAAATAGTGTTCTCTTTGTGCTCAAATGATCAACAAGCTTATAAATCAATGTACCTGAAGTTAATTTTCAGAAATTATTATTTTCAATTGATCAACGGGTATTTACAGGGTAATTGAGATTGATTACGAATTCAATTAACCTCAGACGTAAACATAACCTATCTTCTGCAAAAGCAACTTTCAATGCACAAATATCGCAACTTGTATTAGTTCAAATAAAGCAAGAGAGAGAGAGAGACAGCGGAAGAAAGAGAGAAAGAGAGAGAGAGAGAGAGAGATTATGTATGTGTGTGTGTGTGTACGTGTGCGTACACCATTTATTCATGAAGATTTCACTGCAAGGAGTTTTCGCGGTAAAGAGCGTAACCTAAAAAGATACTATCGATGAAACCTATGGTAAACACTAAGACGGATAGCGTCTATGAACAGAAATCTTCACCATTAAAAAACGCGATCGGTAGCTACGCTCCCTCCATTTCGGTTTATTAATGGTGAAGATTTCCCTTCATAGCCTCTATCCTATACTTAAATCGACAGCAATTGACCAGAAAACGTAAGAGGCTTTACGTCATAACTTATAATTAGAACAAACACCGTATTATCGATAACTCGGTCACATCTAGAAAGATTGACTAGATCGGCGTTAGGAAATGAAAAAGAAGATATGTTTTGATAACACCCCATACCCCAGGAAAATATCGAAAATAACTCACCAATCCTTGAAAAAATCTCGAAAACACCCTATGGATCCCTCATCCACCATCCCTTTCAACATATTTTACTTCCTTAGGTGGGTAAGGATATTGCGTGGAAAAGCCCAATTAGACCAAAAACGTTGACAGCAGGCCGGGTAGGGATTTCAGACTGGAAAGAACTGGTATACATAATACCAAATTGGTGATTACACTCAAAATGTTACTCATAGTGTGGAAATAGCACAATAAATCGAATTTCCTTTGAAAGTCCGACTCTTCCCTACCCGCAACGCGGAGGGATTGGTGGGAGTGGGGTGGGGGGGGGGGGGGAATGTATGGATGCATAATTGTTTTGAGTGTATCATCTCAGTAATTACTAAATAAATATCCTTCTATTTTATCCTTGATAGAACATTTCTAGAAGTGCAATAAAATGGAAGGGGAAGGATGTAAGGGTGTTGGGGTGGGGACTGAGGGTTTTGCTGTACACTTTTCCGAAAATAGACTGTTTGTAATAAAGTTCAGGCAAACAAAATCTTGAAATCCGTCCAAAGAATGATTTTGAGTCAAAAAGGTATTCCCAAGGCGTTAGAATGCACCATTTAACCGGCCATTTTGTATAAACAAATATATTATTAATAAATTCAATCTGGGAGTTCTTGCCCCAATATCCACTAGAAACTTCGCATCTGCGGACATCAATTGACTGGGTCTGCAACTTAAAATCGTACCAGCTACGCCCCTGCTCCGTTATGCATTATGGGAGATTCCCCAACATTTTAAAGACCTATTTTGCCGCTGAAATTTTGAAGAATTAGTCTGAATATTTGTTAATGGAAAACTAAAAGAATACGACCCCTTATACCCCTTTCCATCTTGTTTTATTGCATTTATGGACTTAAATTTTCTTCGTACTGTATAATTTTGTATCTTTATTTCTTTATTTATTTTTTTATTTATTTTTTGCAGATACTATAGTAATACATCTTTGTCTTTGAAGCAATTAGTTTAATATACAATGTGGATGTTGACACGTGTATCACTCTAATATACAATATGGATGTTGACACGTGTATCACTCTAATATACAATGTGGATGTTGAATCGTGTATCAATCTAATATACAATGTGGATGTTGACACGTGTATCACTCTAATATACAATGTGGATGTTGACACGTGTATCACTCTAATATACAATGTGGATGTTGACACGTGTATCACTCTAATATAAAATGTGGATGTTGACACGTGTATCACTCTAATATACAATGTGGATGTTGACACATGTATCAATCTAATATACAATGTGGATGTTGACACGTGTATCACTCTAATATACAATGTGGATGTTGACACGTGTATCACTCTAATATACAATGTGGATGTTGACACGTGTATCACTCTTTGGTACTTAGCTACTTGGACCATCCTTAAAAAAATGGTTCGCTGTGCTCCGAACTACTCACTAAAAGCCAGCTACCCAACCTTTGTTTCGAACATTTAGGGGACCTTGTTTTTACATTGTTTAAGATCGCGAAGCTAATTGCACCAATATCAGATACACATTTTATTTATAATCAATTGTAACTGAAAACATAATACTAATGACACAAACATTCAAACAGATTGTTACAGACAGGAGACTATGATTTGTAAAATGCGTCAGGAGGACTCGGTAACAAAAAAGAGTCCTACCTACCTACTTACTTAAAACTGTTTAGGTCGTAGCAAGGCAAACCAACATATTGTTAAGGATGACCTTGACACTATGCAAAGTTTTACCTCTATACACTTGTTGTATATTCTCCGACGCGGGTGTGTTACTGTAGGGAGAGAGCCGAGCGGCAGAGCAAAACACGAGGAGTACACAAGAACGAATTTCTATTAGGCGCGAATGGGCTATTCCAGAAAATATCCATATTCACCTTGCTTAACTCCGCTTTAAGAAAGGTATGTTTACGCCCAGAATATACCCATAATTTAAAAAAAAACAATAAAAAAAAAACGAAAAAGCTTTTCATACCCTACTACCTAAACAAAAGTATATTTATTTACAGATACACAAACACACTGATAAAAACAACAATAACAAACAATCAAACGAACAAAAACATACCTTTATTTAAGTTACCACGTTCTCAGAAATTCACGAAAATACCACCCGTTCGAAGAAAAGCATTTTGTTCACAACCCCTACAAAGGACCCTTCCCCCAGGACCCATCTTCCCAACCCCAGGAACCCCCAGACTCCTTCATTTAGGGAAGACACCGGGTACAGAACTTGGTATGGTACGTACCAACATGGGGACTACCCTTGGTAATAAGACATAAGTGATATTGTGTATTTTGCGCGCAGATCTACTGTTCCGAAATAATTGTAATATAATATAGTGTATGCATTTATTAGTCCATATCCTTTCCAATGAAGTCCTATAGTCGCGCCTTTCCAGTGAAATTATGGATTAAATACTAAATCACTCCAAACCAATAAACATCCTCTATTTATTCACTCCAAACCATCAAATATTCCCTATTTATGTATGCCACGCGCGTGCATTGTGTAATCAATATTGAGGACTTTTCATATCTTTTTATAGAACGTGAACCACTTTGTTTGTCGAGTAAAATCGGTGTTTGACTGAAGCAGTCTAACAGCTAATGACATCCCAGCGAAGTGACATCCAAACAGATAAGATCACAGAGTACCACACTGTTAGTTTTAGTTAGTTAGTTGTTAGTCTGAGTCCACACAAATACGGCATAAGTATATGTGGTACAATTTTGTTTAATTAGCAGCCAAGGACATCCCAGCGAAGTGAGATCTAAAAGTATCAAGTGTTGGGTTAAGTCCTACACAGAGAGTAGATGCAGATTTTGAAAGCTTATGTTACACGACTGTTTAATTAGCAATTAGCAAACAGTGACATCCCAATTATGTGATATTAAAGAATACAACAATTTTTGAGTTGAGTCTACACAATGGGCAGTTGCATATTACGGAAACATCTGTGTTACAATTCCGTTTAATTAGCAGCCAATGACATCCCAGCGAAGTGACAGTCAATGACATCCCAATGGAATAAGATCACAGAGTACCTCGCTTCCGGATTGAGTCAACACAAAGATGTCGGAAGTATCTGTTAGCGAGCGGCCTATGGCATTCCAACGAAGTGAGATAAAACAGTATCAATAGTTGTGTTAAGTCTTACAAAAATAGCAGATACGGATGACGGAAGCATCTGTAGTACAATTTTGTTTAAGTGTAAGCTAATGGCATCCCAAAGAAGTGAGACCACAGAGTAACACAATGTTGGGTTGAGTCTAACACAGAGAGCTGATTCAGATGTCGGAAACATCTTTGTTAGCAGCCAATGACATGCCAACGCAGTGGGATCAAAGGGATCACAATGTTGGGTGAGTCTAACAGAAATAGAGAGTGTAAATGTGCCGGAAAAGATTATGTTAAATTAGCAGCCAATAAAACCTCAACGAAATAACGTATACAGTTCCACGGATACGATTGGGTTGGGTTGAGTGTACTCAAAGAGCTGATACAGATGACAGAAGCATATATATTGCAGTTATGTTTAATAACCAGGCAATGACATCCATCGACGTGAGATCAAGAAATACAACAAAGTTTGTTGATTTTTTATACGTCATTTTGTGATGATACATTTCCTGTTTTACTTGTATAGATACTATTTTGATTCTAATACAGCGAGCAGATATTGATGTAGGAAATATCTGTGTTACATGTATGTTTCATTAGCAACCAACGACATGCCAACAATGTGAGATCCAATTGAACAACATTGCTGGGTTGAGTCTTGCACACAGATCAGATACAGGTGTCGGAAGTATCTGTGTTACAATTGTGTTTTGGTCAGTACTGCCGGCAAACCTCTGAAAAAATAACATCACACCAATTAAGCAACATGTTCTTGCAGCTATTAATTCATGTATTAACCGCTTTTGGTTTAAAGGCACATAACATGTACACTAATCAAACTGCCTAAGTACCCAACGCTTGTATAGAGATACGGTACACGTGTTAAAACTTTTAAGTCGATGTGTTTCCTAAGAAAATAATTTAAACACTTATACAACTAGGTACATATGATTCTATTAGGCACTTTGAATTAGTGCAGCTTTCAATGTTCCTAATTCTAAAATATGTCAACAAAAAATATTTTGGCATCATGGTTTACTAACATTACCACTACAAATACATTTGCAAAAGAAATTTTCGAAATATTTAATGTTAATGCCGAATTACAGTTACTTGAATATTTCAAACGATATTCAGTTAAAATGGAGGTACTTTAGGATTATCCATGTTTCATTTTATTATAGACGGAAAAATCTGAATTAGTTCATGCCAATTTTAAGACGTGTATAGCTTTACGCGGTCTTCGATTTATGTTTTGTGTTTTATCAACACATTTCTTGTTTTCATATAAAAGGTGGGTAGTAAACTGTTTTCATATAAAGGAAGGGCACCTGTTTCTTTTTTGTTACTTTATCATATCCGAGTCATGAACCCAAATCGAAATATAAACTTGAGCATAAGTAAGGGAGCTCACCGTCTTATAACTTAGGATTGCATCTTTGCAGTACAAGATAATCTTCTGTTTCTAGTAAGACATGTTATTCAATTAAATGCATTGTTTTTAATGAATAACAACTTAGAACATTAGCTTTAATTTGAAGTATAGTGTCAGTATGATATATAATTATACACTTATAGAATACACTTAAGATGTCAAATAAACATCTGAGGTGCCCTCAAGTATTATCCAAAAAATTATGAGATCCCTTCGGGGAGAGATTTACTTTGAACACATACATGAGTCATGCCGGACGTATTTATACGTTCATGGCAGAGGGAACTTTAATTTAAAGACAGAGTGGATCTGGGAGCTGTGAAGTTGTTTGTTATCACAAATTCGATATACTGAGTTTAAATTGTTTGTAATACAATGTTGTAATGTATTTTAGAATAAGAAACACGTTACCATGTCTGTGCCATCGGTATTGGATTTGTTTTTGAATGTATGACAATCAATACTGTAGTTGACCCTGAACTCAGTAACATATTGAATCCCCACATCGCCCACCACCTCGCCCTTGTATCGCTATTCCCGTTACAGTTTTTGGAATGGAAAATCTTGCCTGACACACAAAAGTTGTTCGTGTAATTCCAGTAGAAATGCAGTATTGAAACTCAGCATGCATCTCTTGATGCGGTAATGTGTCAATTTTTCAAAGACTATAGGGTTGTAGATATGTGTCATTGTTCACAAAAAACATATGTACATAATAACCTGTACCAACACTTTCGTCAGTCAGGTCATAGTTTTAGTAACGTCACTGTTCAACCTGTTGAATAAATAATTTATGATAATAATGCAAGCAACAATTTTAAAATTAAAAGTTAGACATATAGCAGAAGTAAAGTGGATGAAAAGCTTGCATACAACATTTCCACTGGGTCTGAATGATAATGTTTATCAACAAGGAAATATTTCAAAAGAGCCTTATATTGACATTTTTGCTATATTTTCCATTCGAAAGCGAAAATCTAGGTCTCATGGTTGTAGATGTAATGGTAACATCAAACGGAAATCACTTATTACTATGTCAGTCCCTGATTTACATACTATGTGTAAACAGTCTGGTAAGCACTCGATGATTTCTTGTCTCACCTATCTATCCATTTCTTCAATTAAGCTGATTGACGAGGCAGCAGACACAATTTCATTCGAACAGATCCTTTGTATAACACTGCTTCCATAATTCAAAGTTAAACGCGGGATGTTCTCCGACCCCATATTGACAAGGAGTCTGATCAAGCCAGATGTTTTCTAAAAATTCTTTATCTTAATAAGGGCATTGATTTTATTGATATACCAAGTATTTTTCGAGATAATCGTGTTGTTGATTCTATTCCTAAATATTTCAAAAATTCCATAAATCCTATAATTTGTTATAAGTACAAAACCCAATTAGAAATTGATTTTCAACTACAACAAAATAGTGTCTGACCTTGATATAGTAAATAACACTCCAAAGGAATGCGAGTTTAGAACATAAACATTTTATTATGCTCCGGCTGGTCATGCCATTAGTGGTATTTGATATTATAGATAAACGTATTCAGCATTTATTTTCTAAAGTTCAGAAGTATAGATTGCCTTCTGTGATTGATTTTAATGCATGTCGTGGTCATTGAGGGTTTTAGTATTAAATGGTGTCGTAGAGAACATGCTGACCATAACTCCCTTTCTACTTAGAAAAATACTATTTTTAACATCATATATACCCGTATTAACTTATATACGGCTAACCCTTCACTACTTCCCCCTAGACCTAGGTTTTCATTTCGTAATTTAAAATCGGGAATCAAGGAATTTCATAATAAGTTTGTTTTAGTTCCTGCTGATAAAGCAGCTAATAATATAAGTATTGTTTGACGCCTCCATTACGTCAATGTTTTATCTCAGGAACTCGGAAGTACTAATTCGTATACTCCAGTGCAATCTACTGAAGATAATGTTGTTTCGACTCATATCACTCAGTGCAAGATTTTCAAGGCTGGAGTAGACGAAAAGCAAAACAGTCTTCCAACGATGTACTTGGATTCCCAAATTACACAAACAACCATATAAAGCTCGTTTTATTTCAAATTTTAGTTCTTGCATCACTACCACTATTTCCAAACTATTAACATCTTGTCTTACTGCCGTTAAAGATCACGTAAAACAATATTGTGTTGTGAATACCATTCAATGGCCAGAGATCCCAGTTTCGAACAAAATGCCTTACCCTTAACGAGAAAACTTTGGGCGAAATAAACAAAATGTATTTTAGTTGTGAGCAGAGGTTATGAAGCCTGCGTATCCTAATACTAAGAAACCTTCATAGGCTGGGGAGTAGAGGAATCACCTAATCGAAATTAAAGTAAAAACAAAAGAATAATTTGAGATCTGTAAATAAATATCGGACTCAGCAAACCTATAAACGGTAAAAAAAATTGGATCAAACGTTTTAATTGAAGTTGTCGACCGGAATATACATATATCGTTGAATTGATACACATGTTATGAATAAAAAAACAAAATTCAAATTCGAGCCAAAAATGACAGAGTTGTGATATCACAAATCAAGTGTCGTAAATAAATGAGAAGTTAAAAACATTGATAGAGAATAAGATCTTCAAATGGTCGACTGTTTCTGAAATATACAACATAATACAGATTATGTCACCTGTCTGGGAATAACTAATGGCATACGTAATCATGTTTCAAGAAAATCGAAGACATTATGAGGCAGTGGAGTGGTCAAAAGATTAATTTTCAAGGACGCGACTTTCAAAACATTTTCCACAACCGCTTAATGACGTCATTACGAAAATTCACAGTAAGTTATTTCTGTGTTCGAAGTTAATTATACATCTTAAGTGATAATGAATGTTCTTTTACTGAAAAATCCTGATAACTCGTAATATAGAAAAGTGAAACAGTATCTACCTTAATCCATTGATTGTTGCCTATGTAATTAGCAGACCATGCACCAGTTCCATCCTCCATTTCTATATTGTTCAACCTCGCCAATTTTGGAGCCCATCTGTCTGACACGTTATTATTAGATGATGAGGCAGGCAGTGATTCATCAGAAGTTCCGTTAGGCCCGGAAACTAGGAATCCAGTGAAACAAAATGCAATAATATACATACTAATACCTATAACTTGTCCGCAGCGGTGGATTATTGAGATATACCACATGTTGGAGGTCGTGGGTTCAATCCCCGGCCGTGTCATACAAAAGACGATTTACAAGTGGTTCTTGTAATTCACTTGATTGACGCGCAGCATATAAAGGGTAGTGCTAGGACTGGTCAGTCCGGTGTCAGTATAGTTTGACTGGGTTGGTTATCGTCTCATGTCTCTACTGCTTTACATTCCTTGGTGGCAGAACTTTAACGTTTACCATAAAACTCACTGCATTCAGTGGATATGACTGAATGACAGTTAACATGACATTAAACGCCATAAATCCATCCATCTACCCATCTACCCATCCGTCCATTTATACATCCATTCGTCCGTCCATCCGTCATTCCATCCATCCAACAAGAGAATACACCATTAAGGCCACGACAAGACAAGATTGCAGACAAACATCAAACGTCACCGTCCGTTTGGACTTTAGGTAGACGTCATCATAGGGTCCACAGCTTGTCCGGTCATCGAACAATTAAAGAGGAAAGTATATTAGTAAAGAAATAATAACTGTATTATTGATTTCAGACATTAATTCTTACAACACGTTAAGCACATCTCGGCACCAGAGACAATTATTTTAAAAAGATTATCGGTAAAGTGTATTAACTTGTGTTTTGCGGCACGTCGAAACATGCACATATTTTGCTTTATGTTTGTGCACACAACTTGGTAAACATTGAATTACAATTGATAAAGTCTCTTACAACCATTGCGTTGCATGTTTAGAATAATTATATTAAGGTAATAAAGATACTATTTAAGAAAAGGAAATAGCTTAATATCAATAATCATGTAAAGAGTTGCCTTGTATAATGCAATCCTTCAAAATATAAGCGCTTTCAAAGTTGGGAAAAGCAATAAGCTACATAAAGCAACTCTTTAAAATACTATCTCCGATTATTCACTCCAATATCATCATTACTTCAAGTTAAGGAGGGGCTCCGGGTTTTTTTGCGATATATACGGGTATATTCAACTTAGGAAATTAGTATGTCCTTAGATAGTGTTTGCTTAGATTTCATCAAAGATGCTTAACGAACAAGAATTAGAGTTAAGATAAATAAAATATAAACTCAGAGAAAACCAACCAAGTTAAGTTTAAGTTCGACTTTAAAGTAGATATAAAGGTCGTACAGGAAATGTAACATTCAAGGACCATAATCAATCGAAACACGCACAGAAAAAAAACACTACAAAGATATATAAAAGGAGGGATATGACCATCACAAACATACAAGGGTTGACAATAGGGCTACCGTCTTGGAAAGGTCCGGTCATCGCACAATCAAAGAGGAAATATAAAAAGATCGGACAGGGAAAGTAGCATTCAAGGAGGACAGTCAACCACAAAACACAGAAACAAACATGGAAACAGACAAAGAAGAAGGCAAAAGTAATAATAAAAGTAAACGACATCGCGAACACAAAAGGGTTGGCAATAGGGCTACCGCCTTGGAACGGTCAGTGGCAAAGTAGGCCACTGGGGGTTTAAACCGGTTCTAGGGTGCACCAAACCTCACACTTACCCTACTGTCATCCCATTAAAACAGGAAAGTGTAAATAAAGAAATCCCCGCCATGATCTAATCTCTAACCAACAAGGCAGCATCAATAGGCAATATAAGTAAAACACAAATATGCTCGTGTAAATATAATTCAAAAAAAAACAATAGGCTAGAAAGCCACAATGAAGGTATTCAATGACTTGGCAGAAGCCAGAAAATATAGCGAACTGTAAAAGGGTCAACCACTAAACATGCAGTGCGTTGCAAAATGATAGGGTCATAACATCTTTGGATAAACTTTTTACCAAGTTTAATATTGTATGAAAGTGATTATGACCAAGGATCTTAAGTTCGAACTCCGGAAATACACGTGTAAACATTACAGTCTCAATCAAACCGAGACTGCAATATTTCGTATGTGTCGTGCTCGGCCGTTTCCAAAGGTCCATTATCATACTTTTATTAAATGTATACTCAGTGGCAAATGAGGTTTGTTTAGATTTAATTGTATATAAAGTCTTTTTTTAGTACTAAATTGACAACTTCCAAAATGAATATGCCATGTTTCATACCAAAGTTTTTATCATTCCATTGCCAATATCATGTTGCCATTTGTTTTTCAATAGGTCCAATCATTAAGGGACTGTCGCTTGATAAAGAGGATAGGGTGTAAAGTAAAGTGTTCAAAGTGTCCAGTTTCTTTTGCAACTGAGTATACATTGATAAGCCACAGAAATACTGGGTTTAAGTCAAAAGAAATGTAAGTACAGCGGATGTGGTTAGGTACAAAAATATAAATTTTGTATACAATGTTTTAATTTTACAATATGAAAAAATTAAGGTTTTATTTCATACCCCAGCCAACCCCGTTTGCGCTTTTGGAGAAGGGGTCGGATGGGGTATGAAAGTTAATTTTCGGACTACGTAATGACAATTACACAAACTCATTCTGCAAAATATAAATATACCTGTGAAATGCAAAACACTCAGTTATTGTGTAGATCAATAGATCCAGTGGTGCTTCACAATACACAAATATGATTAACAACAGTTTAAAATCATCTTCTCTGTTTATATTGAAGGAGATTTTATGAGTATAATTTATTCGTTAACGAAAAAGTAGATATAAAGGTCGAAGAGAAAATGTAACATTCAAGGACCACAGTCAACCCAAACACGCACAGACGCGAACAAAATGACCACAGTCAACCCAAACACGCACAGAAGCGAACAAAAGGACCACAGTCAACCCAAACACGCACAGAAGCGAACAAAAGGACCACAGTCAACCCAAACACGCACAGAAGCGAACAACAATTACACGGCTGAATACAAGATATATGACATCAGAAACCTAAGGGTTGACAATAGGACTACCGTGTTGGAACGCCAGAGCGGCCATAGTGTATGCATAGTGTATAGTTATCTCCATGCATGTATACAAACCTCCTATTTGTTGGACATTTGTCTTGACATTTGGTTTAAAGAAAGTTGTTAGACTTTTTCTGAAGTATTCTTTTCATCAATGGTTCCTGTACCTGGAGGGTTGGACTCTCTTCTCACGATTGGCCTTGGATCAGATCAGAACGTTATTTTTGAAATTCTGTGTTTATTATCTGCCCGAATACATACGCCTATTACCTAAGAATGTTTCTGCTGTTTTTACAAGCTTGAAGATAAGAGAATAATTGATTTACTCACAACATTAAGAGTGAGTAAAATACCTTTGTTTCTGTGTTTGAAAACGCGAAAAGTATTATTTCTAATAAGCCAAATCAATGTATAGGAAGAAAAATATACTATATATATTTCTAAGCGTTTTTCGTCATTCCAAAGAGTAACAAAAAGCATATCTAACATGGTTTATAAAAATACTCAATGTTGATTGGTTATTGGAGTGGTCTGAAAAAAACTATATACACCTCTGACGTCATGTACGTCAACCGTTAAGACGTAATTTTAAACGATGGTAAGATACGATGGTCGATGGTAAGATGCGATGGTCGGTGGTAAGATGCGATGGTCGATGGTAAGATGCGATGGTAAGATGCGATGGTCGATGGTAAGGTGCGATGGTCCATGATAAGATGCGATGGTAAGATGCGATGGTCGATGGTAATACGCATCTTACCATCGACCATCGCATCTTACCATCGCATCTCACCATCGACCATCGCATCTTACCATCGACCATCGACCTAGGTCAGGTCGATGGTCGATGTTAAGATGCGATGGTAACAGGGCCATAACAGGACATCGTAAATATGGACTTATTAAATATTAATTTAAGGAGTATTCTGGATCTTTGGTTTAGATTACTATAAACCAATGACTAAAAATCTTAATCGGGCTCCAGTTTCCAGCATTTCCATAAATAATTTGACAATACATGTAATTTATATATTATTAGAATGGGTTCTTTTTTTCCTCCACCACTAAGAATTCAATACGCAGTTTATAATAAACAAAGGGCTGTCGGAGAACAGCGCAGCTCCACTTACTATTCGTATTTCAGACAATAGTAATTATAGCCAGTAAAAAGGCAAAAACAATGTGGGGGTGGTGGAAGGTGGGTGGGGGAGGGGGGGATAAAATGTGGGCAGGGTGTGAAATTACATTTTTTATTTTTTATCAGTTTTTATTCAAAAATGCTGTCATTTTAAATAATTTGTGGCAACACGGGGAGGGAGAGGATGAGAATGTAACATTTTTTTTATTGTGACCTCATTTCAGTTTTCTTTTTATTGATATTTAATCTGTGTATCTGGATTTAATCTAAATTGTTTTATATGTAAACGATGCGTTCAAATTTAAATGTTAATATCCAATAATCCAAAACTCAAAAATAAAAATAAATATTCGGGTGGTGGTAATGATGGGGTGGGGAATGGTTGGGGGTGGCTGTGGGCGCACATCAATGATATAGGTGTAGATTTGATAAACGAAACAACAGTATTTGGGATATATTTGAGAACCTGACCATTGCACCTTCCAACATCTGGATTGATTGTGAACTTATCTGAAATTGACAGAGTTTGTACGAATGGTCCGTACTGAACACATGCACGTGAATCTCGTAGTGTGTTAAAATACACGTTTAATGCTTTTTTCGATTTCTTCGTATTGGCGAGTTACAGTTACCTAGAACATAGAATTAAAAAAAATGCATAGGAGCCAGTTTATTAGGCTAGTGAATCTCGATATGTGTTTACATGTAAACGGAGGATGAGTGCAGTATCCTCAGTTTGAAATTGTAAGTTTATTACTCAGACTTGATAAATCCCTATTTAGGCTGTGCCTTTTTCATATTAGTGTGCGAGATCAAAACCTGGTGTTTGAGACTTGAAACACATCGAAACCGCGGGCCTGCGGCCCTTGGTATCAAGTATTGATCTTGGACAATATTAATCCGCTGGAAATATTAAATGTCTTAAGTTATAACTTACAATGAACATGTGATCGTTTAAAATATACTTACATTGTCTAGAATATCTTCTCGTTCGATGTATATAGACGGTTCTGTTGTATTCGATATGACTGTACCTGTTGTATTCGATATGGCTGTACCTGTTGTATTCGATATGGCTGTACCTGTTGTTTTCGATATGGCTGTACCTGTTGTATTCAATATGACTGTACCTGTTGTATTCGATATGGCTGTACCTGTTGTATTCGATATGGCTGTACCTGTTGTATTCGATATGGCTGTACCTGTTGTATTCGATATTGCTGTACCTGTTGTATTCGATATGACTGTACCTGTTGTATTGGATATGGCTGTACCTGTTGCAGCGTTCAGTTCACATGTTTACGACGTTCTAGTGTAATTCAGTGATTTACACGTTTTCCTGATGCTGCATTGGTACGCGCATGCGCTCAGACAGTCCTAAACAGCGACGAAATCGACGAATAACGTTGTGTCTTAAACGTTTTCGGTAATTGATTGGCTTTAAAATAAAAGGGACACATGGCAATCTTGATTTTTTGAAAACTCGCGGCGTCTCGTTACTTTTTCTAAATAACATGCATTATTTCAATCATTAATAATAATTAAAACAATAGTATAAACCAAATTGTTTTTGTATATTACTGACTTTTGATAATACTGCACCAACAATATATTTCAACATTTGATAAAATAACATAGAAAATTGAAAAATCAAAATTTTATTAAGTGATATGCAAGCAGGTTTAAAGTCAAAATGTCCCTTGATAAATAAGCAGAGACGCTATTATTGATGCTTGATAAAAACTTCAATATTGCCGTGTGTCCCTTTAAAATAAACGTTATTCACTATTGCCGTACACGTATTTATTGCGTATACGGGCGATATGCTCAGTGCAAGAAAGGTTACACTTTTCATGTTTATTTACACCTATTATTCAATTTCATAGAAAGTCCTATATTTCACTAGTTGCTTACTAAAAAGCGAACCTTTTCCGAATATAGTATCACAACTAATGGCTCCGACTCTTATGTTTTATAGGCAAGCTACGAATTTAGAACTGATTATCTTTAATTCCAAGTATTTCACCAACATTCGTATCGCAAAATAGCCATAATGATTGGCATGTATCTAAGTGTTTGTGTTATGAGTATGTGCTATTTCACGAACACGAAAATAACGTTTTTATTCCAAGTTATGTCATAGATTATAACATCGATATTAAAGTTCCTATTTTCAGTGGATCTAAGTCCGCCCCTGTAAATCCGAACTATATTGTTACGCAGCACGCGCATTCTATGAATGACGGATGAAAGTAGTTCTTCGTACAGTTCACTGGAAAATGAACGTAGCTTAAATTGATCATGTGATCGTCCTTTAACCAATCACATTGTTTGTATTATCTAAATGTTTGAGTGACTGCAATTATCTATCGCTTAAACAATGTTTGCAATCATAAAACTACTGGTATAAAGTCTCAAAATCAAAATGTCAATAAGACACGTTTACAGAACAGTGTTATTTAAATGTGCCAACCAACCATGTTTTGGTCAGTGTAACGTTTCTATTGTCAAACTGACCAATGGATATCTGGTTGGCAATTTTCATTTGAATGGTAACGTCACTGGTTAACGTGTCTATAGTGCGTGAATTAAACCAGATAACTACCAAAGCATTGGAATACAACAGTTCCATTAGTACGTTATTGTAGACATACTGCTAGCAAAGCGAATTTATAAAGATTCAATTTAGAGATCAAAGGATGACCATGAGTGGTTGGGACTAACTTAGGAAAGAATACTGCACTTAGATGCGTTTAATGCAACTTTAAAATATGTTAAATATATACAATTACAAAAGAAAAGCAAGCTAATACACAGATGAGAGATGAAAACGAATGCGTATAAGACGTCTGTGCACTGTATCGAATGTACTGACTAAATCTACTTTCTATAGATGCTGAACCTTCAATAAGGTTATGACGTGATGGACCTCAAGTGAGATTTGATGTGGACCAAACACGTGTCCCGGGGCTCGTCGCTCCACAAACTCCTGACGTCTGTCCAGGTACGGGGACCGCCTCCACCACTCATAACGTTATACACCAGCTGGTTTCACCGAGATGGTTTCATCCAGAGGGCTTACACACCCACCGTGCTTAACTCTACTGGAGCTCGACTTGTAAGTGAGAACGTGTCGATTCTTACGGATGGCGGAAGGTGTACAGTACCGGTTCTACCCAGGAAAAGTGGGTGGTCTGCCTCCACCAAAACAATCGACCGTCATATATAACATTACATGCGTTGAAAATGCCGTAAAACACCATACAAACAAACAAACAAACAAAACAAAACATGTTTATTTACACAATGACGACATTCAACTGTCATTGTTTATATCAGCGCGTGACTTTTATCTTCACTCATGTGTAAGATCAGGCGTTCCAGCACCCATGCAAAACACGGACCACCTTAACAGGTATGCAAAAACATGTTGTTGTTGTTTGGATTTTTTGGGGTTCTTTGTTGTTTTTTTGTGTTTTCTTTTTTTGTTTTTTGATATACTTGAGATGTTAATGAAAGACGATACTGACAGTGAAAGCCTAAGTGAACTAATGGCGATCCGCGAAATAATTATGCGGAGTCATATATTCATCATGTTCATAAAGCGATTCTAGTGATGTTTCAATAGTGTTGCCCATATATGGAGTGGTGTTATAGACGATTTATAAAACATATCTCTGTCAATTTAGTTCCAACTGAAAGAACTTGTCTGTCTTATATAGATAAAGTTATTTTCTTACGGTGAGTATACTTTTTCGGTAAGTAAAATTAAGGATAAAACGAACTCATGCAAGCATGAAATTTTCACGGATCTCTCTCTCTCTCTCTCTCTCTCTCTCGCTCTCTCTCTCTCTGATTTATCCATTCCACCATTCCATCAAATGCATAGCCAACAGACTGAATGCGATCTCCAAAATGGATGGATGTCAATCCAAATACGAGTAAAGACATCATAATGTGTTTCAGTTGCATATCAAACTACATATGTACTAAACTAGGTACCATAAACGAATCGATTTGATTAGTGTTAATGAATTAGTTTGTTCTGGAAATCTCGAAGACTTGGCTAGTTTTTGATGTATACATCATTAATAATTATGTATATGATGCTTGAAGGCTATACTAAATTCGTGGTGTGTGATCTAAATGCACTTTTTATTTAAAGATGAATGACCACCCTTTCCTAGTATTATCAATTAACAAATTTAACTCTTAAACACCATATGAACATTTCTTGATAGTCCCGGAGAGAAACATATATAAAACCGCTACTAAGTTGTATGTAAAAATAAGTAATATTTGCATGACGTAGATACTACTTTTACCACTACGTGACTACACGGGGAAATGTGGTAAATCTGAATTGTAAAGCTGCACAACTATTGCCAAATAATTGATAAATACATTTACCTGTGGATTAATTTACCTGTTCAAAGTATTCTACGTCATCAAATAAAATTTTATTCTCGCTTTTCACAGATATAGCAATTTGTGAATTGTAAATATATATTGTTGTGTATTGATTTCGATTTAAAGAAACATAAACATGTTCATGAAATAAAACATGGCCGGAGAACTTTAAAGCTGCTATCCCGCCAACAACAGGCTAATTTTACAAAATATGTACGTCTGTGCTAAGTCTATTAACGTGTAACTTAAACATGTTGCGAATCCGGACTCCATAACTACAATATAAACGCCTTAAACGGCCAGGTTATTGTTAACGTTGCCGAAGGGTCGAATTATGAGTTACCAACTCTTAGTTCATTTTATGCATATTCAGTTGCGGATAGTTTAAGTACCCGTGATTAAATCAAGACTTGTAATGGGCACAGATGCATTTTGTTATGACCTTAACACGCGTATAGAGTTTGAAAAAACAGTTTTATAGTGAAATTTGGCGGCTTAGTTTCTTTTTAATAATATGCAGAACTGCTAGCAAAATGAACCGCATGAGCAGTAATGTAGATGATTCAACAACAACAACAACAAAAGAAGAAATAGAAAAAGAAATAGCTGTTGTGTTTTCCAAGACTAACATTTTAATAAGTAACTTAAGCGGCCTTGTTTGCCACTGACCGTTCGGCTGTTTTCTCCACTGACCGTTCGGCTTTTTGTCACTGACCGTTCGGCTTTTTGCCACTGACCGTTCGGCTTTTTGTCACTGACCGTTCGGCTTTTTGTCACTGACCGTTCGGCTTTTCTCCACTGACCGTTCGGCTTTTCTCCACTGACCGTTCGGCTTTTTGCCACTGACCGTTCGGCTTTTCTCCACTGACCGTTCGGCTTTTCTCCACTGACCGTTCGGCTTTTCTCCACTGACCGTTCGGCTTTTTGCCACTGACCGTTCGGCTTTTTGCCACTGACCGTTCGGCTTTTCTCCACTGACCGTTCGGCTTTTTGCCACTGACCGTTCGGCTTTTTGCCACTGACCGTTCGGCTTTTTGTCACTGACCGTTCGGCTTTTCTCCACTGACCGTTCGGCTTTTTGCCACTGACCGTTCGGCTTTTTGCCACTGACCGTTCGGCTTTTCTCCACTGACCGTTCGGCTTTTCTCTACTGACCGTTCGGCTTTTTGCCACTGACCGTTCGGCTTTTTGCCACTGACCGTTCGGCTTTTTGTCACTGACCGTTCGGCTTTTCTCCACTGACCGTTCGGCTTTTCTCCACTGACCGTTCGGCTTTTTGCCACTGACCGTTCGGCTTTTCTCCACTGACCGTTCGGCTTTTTGCCACTGACCGTTCGGCTTTTTGCCACTGACCGTTCTTCTCCACTGACCGTTCGGCTTTTCTCCACTGACCGTTCGGCTTTTTGCCACTGACCGTTCGGCTTTTTGTCACTGACCGTTCGGCTTTTTTGCCACTGACCGTTCCAAGGCCGTAACCCTATTGTCAACCATTTTGTGTTTTTGATGTCTTATCTTGCCTTTTATTCATCTTTAAAGTTATTCTTTGTTTCTGTGTGTGTTTATGATCGACTGTCGTCCTTAAATGCTGTTTTTCCTGTTTGAGTTTTATATCTACTTTTCATATGCGTCTCATTTATTGCATGTGAAACTCATTATGAGTTTTTTCTCTTGTATTGGCAGCAATTACTCAATCGCCTCCAGTCCTTTAATTTAGGCATGTCATGCAGGATGCTTACAGCTAGCTCTGTTGCATCTCATGCGAATATCAGAAGCTGGTGATTTGCCATGATTGACAAATGTTGATAAGCTTCATGGGAACTATACGCATGTGTAATCTGTATTTCATTAAAGGGACACATGGCAATATTGAATTATTTAACAAGCATTGAATTTTGCGTCTCGATTTATTTATCCAGTTTCATTTTGACTTTAAACTTGCTTGCATATAATTAAATCAACGTGTTGCTCTTTGTTCATCTACCGTAGGTTTAAATTTATTATTGGTGCAATATAATCAAAAGTTAATAATATGCAAAACAATTTTATTTTTATTTATTCCTGTAATTAATATTAATGCTTGAACAAACGCAAGTTATGTAGAAAAACTATTTTTAAAAAAATCAAGATTGCCTTGTGTGCCTTTAAATGGCATCACTCTGCAGATACAACCAATGAGATTGTGTAAGTAACTTTTCTAGTAAGGTAAATTCAGAATTCCTACACGACAGTATCGTCAGTTTATCAATTATTTTGGACAGGTATGAAAGCATCAATTACTTTCCCCATATATACCAAAGTTAAATAGTAACATAGTAATGATTTGCTGCGACTTCAACTCAAGTATGTATAATACAGCAGTGTAATGTTCATATAGAAAACTAATTTTACACTTGAACAATCAAATCACTAGAAAAGATGGGGTCACAAGACATGTAAGAAAGTTCTTGTTTGTTTACTAAACACGTCAAGCTGTTTGCATTGATAGTTGCTCGCAGAGTGTATGCATAGATCCGACATTTGGATGTTCATCAATCATGTCAGTGATCCAGTAAACCCTATCAACACGCTTCTCATGTATACAACAACAAAATCGAAAATAAATGGACTGTTTACCCACATTGTTTGGGGCGCGGTTTTTTGGACTTTTCAGACAAAATGCATCTTTTACCTAAATAAGTTTTATATCAGGGAAATAGACATTTTTAGTGGTAATTAAAAATATCTTTTCAAAATCGGTTGAGAAAAAAAAATTGCATGTGCGAAAGCTGTTTATGGGTCATGTTCAATGCAAAATTCTGCTGCATGAAACATTTGAAAAATGCTTTTTTTTAGAATTTTTATTTAAAAATCATTTTAAATTGTTGGATACTAGTAAATTAAGACACCCTGAAAGTTTTATAGCAAAAAATGAAGGCTAACTGAAGTTATTTGAAATTTCTTAATTTTCTGCTGTACCACCAACAAGGAATTCACATAGGAAAAGCCCCATCAAAAAATCATGTTGGCTGTACAATATTTACTTCTCAACCGATTTTCAAAAGTAAAGTAGTTTTATTTACCACTAAAAATGCCAGTTCTAATGATATATAACTGATGTATTGATCAAGTTACTGCAGAAAACCCTTTTGCTGAAACGAGCGCCCCAAACAATAGTTGTAATGCTCATTTCCATCAAAAAAGGATGGATTACTTTTTATTATAGTAACTATTTGGCATAGGTGCCAGGTTGCTATCAAGAAAAGCTCTGTAAATTAGTTTGACCAAAGACACAAGCTATCCGAAAATCTACTTGAGAAGTTCTGAAAAGCCTCCTCCAAATAGTCGAAAAAATTGTCAGCAAGCTATATTATATACAAGGTATGACAGCGGCCATTTTAGCAGGGGCGGAATTGCGTAATAATGTATTGGTACCCGATCTGATTTGTGTAGGTACCACTGATTCCCTGCAATGACAGTTACGAATGCAGATGTGAGGGTAAACAGTCTATGAATTATGGGATTATTACGCAATTCCGCCCCGGCTAAAATAGCCGCTGTCAATATAGTTTGTTGACAAAATGTTCGACTTTTTGGAGGAGGCTTTTCATAATTTCTCAAGTAGATTTTCGGATAGCTTGTGTCTTTGGTCAAACCAATTTACAGAGATTTTCTTGATAGCAACCTGGAACCTATGCTACATGGAGGTGTACATGCAGTTACATGGAACTGGCGGTTGTAGATCTACAAGTGTAGCCCTCAGCTCAGTTGTCAAATCTCATGTGAAGAAAGCCTTTACAATGGTAAATTGGCGACCAAAAGAAATCAATCAAAACACGTGTTTTCATATTAAAGGGTGTGTCCAGATCCTGCCTCAAGCCCCACACCCACCCCACCTACCCCCACCCACCCCTACATCCTCATCCCCACCTCGCCCAACATTCTCCCTGCAAGATCAGCTTCCTACAGATTCCAACACTTTAATTAGGGCAAATGTGTGTTGCTTTTGTCAACAGTTGAGCCTCTTTTCAACAAAATCGGGCTTGATATGTAGTTTGAGAACAAATGATTATTTTGGGCGATTTCTGCATATATAGCTACACACACAAGTATTTAATATGTAAAACAACAATTCGTAATTTGTTTAATATGATTTATTTCAAGTACAAAGAAGATCAAGCAGACAGAGTGGTGTTTATGGTAACACTGTTTAAAGGGCTACATGTGTGTATTTCTTTTTCTTCTAGATACTATGTTAAATATGTTGGAATTTGTCATAAAATTCAATCAATATGTGTTGTCAGCATCCTGATGTCTCGGTCTAGAATTTGAAATCGTATTCATTACGTGGTCCGAATATTAACTTTCGTACCCCATCCAACCCCTTCTCCAAAAAGCGAAAACGGGGTTGGCTGGGGTATGAAATAAAACCTTAATTTCAGCTTAAAAATTTGCATATTGTAAAATTAAAACATTTAATAGATAATTTTAAACAGGTTATCGCATTTTTTGTCTTTAAACGTGTTTTATTGTTGAAACATCCGTTATAAAACCCTTCTAAGCTTTCCCATCGCTCAATGGAATTAAGGCGGGACCACGTAATGAACATCCGTAATATGCTTTAATTACGTAAGGTGCAGAATGAATTTCCTTGAAAATAAGGTGAACCTCTAGATCGACACAAAAAGCCAGATGTACCTATTTTAAAGATGATTTTTTTTAAATACTCCCTTTTATATGTGAATAAATAAGAAAGATTAGTATATTGTTGCAATACATGTAGCTCTAACGGTTCTTAAAATATGTAATATTTTATGCTGATAAAGACGTTTGTGTGTTTGTTCGTTTAGATAACCCAAACCATTACATATGTAAAGAAAGCCCTGAAACTTATACTCATATTGTTCTGTCAAGTTTTACGAAATATATTTATTATGGAATAGGACATTCTCTGATCAACAGTAGTTAACAGCAAACACATCGAGTTGTAATAGCTCAGATCATTCTTTCATGTTCCGACATTGACGATATAAAACAATTTCTCCAAATGTGCTACATGTATGTTTGCAAGGGTGTCTATATAATCTGGCGTCATATCCGGTTTAAAAGCCGGTATATCTCAGATCGTCATCGGTCTCCACGGAGTTCTCTGACTCTATCTGCATGGCCTGATTATCGTCTGCTTCGCCTTTAATATCGTCTGCTTCTCCTTCTCCTTTAATAGCGAAGCAGGCAATCCGACGTGTGAAGCGTTTCGTTGCCCATCCAACCCTGACCTGCAATAAAACATATGTAACTTTCAGAATTCCGATCTTTGAAAATCGCTGAGCTCGATATTTACAAACACATATCTGTGGTACGTACATTCTCAAATACTTTGTTAACTTACTTTAATTTCGAATAGATGGCTCCACTACTCTAGCTGTTTAAATGCTCTATCTATTGTTTAATCACCCATCAGATATGTTGTCTGCTCTTTAATTTAGTCTTTTGACTGTTATTTGTGATATGCATTCTTTTCTTACCTCTGCTCTACAAGGTATTTTATTACATAATTGGTTAAACTGTAACAGATGGATGTCGTTTGAAATGTTCTTAAATTCAGTCTTTTGACTGTTATTTGTGATATGCATTCTTTTCTAACCTCTGCTCTACAAGGTATTTTATTACATAATTGGTTAAACGGTAACAGATAGATGTCGTTTGAAATGTTCTTAAAGGGACACATGGCAATCTTGAGTTGTATTCAAACATTAAAATTTGCTCCTCAATTTAGTTATCCTGCGTCATTTTGACTTTAAAACTGCTTGCATATGATTAAATAAAAAATTGAGATTTCAATTTTCTTCACTTATTCACCAAATTTTAAAATATATTAGTGATGCGCTATTATAAAAAGTTAGTAATATGTAAAACTAATTTGCTTTGAACTATTCTAACAATTACTATTCATGATTGAACAAATGCAAGTGAAGAGAAAAACTAACGGGACGCCGTGAGTTTTTAAAAAATCAAGATTGCCGTGTGTCCCTTTAAATAGTTAACATTTTAAGAAGCGGTCACCATCTTGTATATGCCGGATGTTGAAAGAAAAGGATAACGTACTCTAAAAGGGTATAATGTATGTATTTAGCTTATCCAGAGAGTAATGTCAGACAATAAAGTATGTTTTGCATTTTCCTTAATAACTATATGTCAAATTTGCGTAGCCTTCTTATAATCCCAATGTTTGCCAATGTCGTTAACAATATCACTGGACATAGGCATTAAATTCGATGAGGACATAAGTATGTTCATTTAAAGGTATCAACACGCCTTGGTCGTACAAACAACATAGACAAATACAACCTAATTCGAAATAATTTAAGTAAAATGTTGTACAATTTAGGAGTTTGCAAGTTATCTTCTTATTTAATCATATATTTAAATAAGTTTTTGGCGTATTACAATCAACAAACAGTAACAGAAAAATGCCTACAACTACCTATTAACTTTGATTTGCAATTAATGAAGTTGTGTAGAAAAAAATCTAACTGGACAACGCGAGGTTTTTATAAAAAAAAGAGTGCCGACTGTCCCTTTAAGGATAAGGTTATGAATGACCCTGAGCATGGACCCCTTGAATTGTGGTTAAAACATATAGGTAAACCACAGACATATATTACTTTTTATTAGGTCTGTGGGAAAACACATATTGACTTGTGTATACTAGGATGACGAACCGTATGCCATAATACTTGTAACTTGTGTATAATAGAGTGACCAGCTGTATGCCATAATACGTGTAGGCAAACACATAATGGCGTGTGTATATGATGACGAGCTGTGTGACATAATGCGAACCTTGAATTGTAGCTAAACACATAATGGCGTGTATATAGCATGACGAGCTGTGTGACATAATACGAGCCTTGAATTGTAGGTACACATATATTGACTTGGGTGTATATGATAACGGGCTGCATGACGTGTTATTAATTAACTGAACTATATTATACAATTATGGACTTTTCAGCTGTTATACATGATGTGATATGCACCAAAAAAATCATTATTGACCGAGGCGATAGCCGAGGTCAATAATGATTTTTTGGTACATATCAACATCATGTATAACAGCTGAAAAGTCCATAACTGTTTTATTATATAACCCTCAATTTGAATTTGACAGTTTATAACAATTAAACAATAGATTTTTTCAATAATATCACATCTCGGGACAGTTTTATAAAACTGGTCAATATCAGAAAAAAACAGGTCAATATCGCTAGATATTTTTTCTAAAAAATTACTTTTTAGCCAATGAAAACGCGTCTATTTATAGGTTATATAATAATAGCCGTGTTTTACTAGAAACTTTACACATAATACGACGCAAACTCTGCCAATATGAACCGGAAATCGGTCAATATGAAAAAACAAAGCCAATATAAAGAATATCGACAATACTCGAACGAGCTTAAGTAACGTCATTCACGTTAAGTGACGTCATTAACTCTTGCTTATCAACTTATCAATTAAATTAATTGTCGCTAATATACATAAACGCAAATCATGTCAAAATAATGTTATTAAAATATAATTCTACTGTAGTGGACGTTAATTAATAAAATTGTCATTAATTAAGTGTTTTCATATCGTCCAGTTATTGGTCCTCGGACTGTCATATTGGTCCAACCATTGGACCAATAACTGGGCCAGTCTGAAATCACTTAATCAATAACATCATAATACAAACCTTGAATCCAATGGAGACACATGCCGACCTTTTGGCGATGTTGACCTTGTCCAGTTTTATGCAGAAGCTGCCCAATTTTTTCAGTGGCCCAGGGGGACCAATGCATACCGGAGGCGGGTTGGTCACTGTAGTGAAGTAATATATGACACGAGTTTTATATAAATATAAACTTCATTTTAAAGGTTATACTGCTATGTTTTTAATTGTATCACATAACACGGCTTCTGGGATCCATGACTTATTTCTCGTAATACACTAGTGTATTACAGATGCAAAATACACTAGTGTATTACAGATGCAATTGAGGACCGAATCAATGTGTTTGTGTACAGTAAAACATGTATATTCCCGAGTGTTTGCGTAGAATATCATAAGATACGTTCAGACACCTTAAAATGTATCCTTATTTGATATCTTACTTTTTTAAAACCCGTGTTAGTAACGTTATATTTAGTTTAAGATGTCGCATTATTTGTGGTGCGAACGCGGTACAGTCGCGTAACGTAGTTGACGTCATGAAAACAACAACACGACGTCATGATTTCTCTTACAAATTGCCGCCGTACACAGGGTAAATTGGCAAGATTAAAGTGAAACTGTCACGTCGTATACGTGTTATGTGATAAATAGAATCTTACATTCGTGCCCGTGTATTATTGACTTTAATAAACTCGGTAAAGCCTCGTATCCTATCATTTTATTCAACTCGTTTGTTAAAATAGATAATACACAATCACTCCTATAAGATCTCTGTATATAGTATCGTATACACAATCAGTAATAGTATCTGAAAATATGTAGACTGAAGTGATTGAAAAATACAGAAGTAATCGAAAACCTTAAATTAAAAGAAAGGAAATAAATCAAGTTAAATATACACATGAGGATTTAAATATTGGGAACAATTACACGCTGTTTGATTTACACGGTGTATGATTTACACGCTGTATGATTTACACGCTATATGATTTACATTTCCCGTTAGATATCAAATCAGCAGAAACTTTAATTATGGTCAAAGGTTTAAGAATCTAATAATTGCTTGATGGGGTTAAGGTTAGGGGGCGATATTAAAATGGATTTTCCTTGTGCCTGTCGGAAAACGGAGTAAAATTCAAATTCGGGGTTTAGAGGTAACGGGTTCAATGGGTGAGTAAACGTTTTGTGTAGCTAAAACCTGGTGTCCTTTCATTTCAAATGCAACTGGTTCAACATTTAGCCACCCATCGTAAAAATAACTTCAGATATACATTAACAGCGATATAAGTTTACTGACCTGAGATTTCTTTGTGATACAACGTGCTGCTACCCATCGTTATTGTGAGGTCAAATCCCATATTCTTTACCAGGACTCTTGCTCGAAGACAAACTGTAAATAGAAAAAATCACAGTGTTTTAACAAAATGAAGGTATATACAAGCAAAGACAAGTGAAAATGTTTACTTTATTGCTGTACACTGCATCAGTCTATCAGCAATATGAAGGTCAGGAGAACAAACGTATTACTTTAGCGTAACCTGTTTAAAGATGAATGGCCACCCTTTTTGTAGTATTTTCAGTTAACAAATGTAACTCTTAAATATCATATGAACATTTCTTTATAGTCCCGGAGAGAAACATATATTTAAAACCGCTAATAATTTATATGTAAAAATAAGTATTATTTGTATGATGTAGGTACTACTTTTATCACTGCGTGACTGCACGGGGAAATGAGGTAAATCTGAATTGTATAGCTGCACAACTATTGCCAGATAATTGATAAATACATTTACCTGTGAATTAATTTACCTGTTCAAAGTTTGCTACGTCATCAACTAAAACGTATTCTCCCTTTTCACAAATATTGCAGTGTGTGAATTGTAAGTATCTGTTGTTGTGTATTAAATTCGATTTAAATAAGCATAAACATGTTCATGAAACAAAACATGGTCGGGGAACTTTAATTGATTTAATGACACATTTACGAATATAGATATAAAAATCGAACAGGAAAAGTAGCATTCAAGGACGACAGTAAACCACAAACACACACAGAAACAAGAACGACTATATAAAAATGAATAAAAGGCAAAATAAGACATCACAAACACACAAGGGTTGACAATAGGGCTACCGCCTTGGAACGGTCAGAGACAAAAAAGGCCGCTGGGGGTTTCAACCAGGTTCTAGAGTGCACCAAACCCCACACTTACCCTACTGTCATTCCAATAAAACGGGACAGTGTAAATAAAGAAATCCCCGCCATGAACTATTCTCTAACCAGCAAGGCAATATTAATAGGCAATATAAGTAAAACACAAAGATGCTCATGTATATATAAATACAAAACTTGGTACAACTTTTCTTGAATGCATATATCGAGGGTTCAGTGTAAACCTAACGTATCTCCGTCTGTATTCATAGCAAGTTACAATAGGTTTGCAATGACCCCTCGATATGTGTATTCAGTCAAATATAATATAATCCATGCATTATTTTATGGACAAACGGATGAAGCTGCGGGAACGTGTATTTCTGTATTGGTGTAAAAATACATGCTGCACAAATCACGGACGTGTGGCTTATATTGTCTCCTTTTGCCTTCTTGGAGACGCTATTTAATAAATATAGCCACAGACGTAATAATAATTGTTATTAGGTCTGTGATATAGCTCAGCATTTGCCTTTAACTTGGTTATTTTTTAAAGATGAAATATAACAAATTTGACATACTGTAGGAGCCTTTTTTCATATGCCGTATAGCTAAAATACTATTTTCCTGTCATGTGAGTTTTCTAATTTATCTATTTTGTAGGCTATATACATTTTTTTCTCCCATTTCTGGTCATGTGAGATAGGTGTTTCTCCCATTTCTGCTCACCTGAGATAGGCATTTTCCTCATGTGAGATAACTCTATCTTACATGACATGTGACTTATGACGTCATGACGTTACGTCGACGTCGCCTTATTCTGGCGTTAAATCAGCAAAGTCATTGATTTCATGCCGTTAATAAACACATAATGGGAGAAAAATAATCCATCATGAGTGATCCATGTGAGATAGGGAAATCTCACCCTCGGGATCAGAATTGCAACCAGGCACTCGGCAGAGCCTCGTCCCTGGTTACAATTCTGACCCTCAGGTGAGATTTCTCTATCTCACATGGATACTCATGATGGATTCTTATATTCTCTCATATGAGATATAGAGAATATCATGTTAGTGCCTGATCTCATCCTGTTTATCAGGTGAGGCTGGGGAAAAAATGAAGCCCGACGCTGTACTATCATCTTGATCGTTTAACATTATTTAAGTTATCTTTTTCCCCATTGTTTCCCCATTTTTTTCCGTTCAAAAACACTCAGATGTCATCAAATATACCAAGACGTCATCAAACGAGGTGCAGATGTCATCAAAAGAAGTGCACCTGACGGGATAGGAACGTAACTGCCGATATGAGGGTTTATCTCAGGCACCCTGTTTCTCGGCAGAATTATTGATATCGACATGATAAAAATCTATCTTACATGAGACATTATGAGTTTATTTATGTGAGATAGGGAAATCTCACCCTCGGGGTCAGGACTAATGGGACCCCCCCCCCCCCCCCCCCACACCCCCATAAATGGGCATCACAAATAATAAAGGTATTTATTATTAAAAACAGCATTGCTGCTAAATTTTTATTCTCACATGTGTGTCAAGTGAGAAAATGTCGATTTCTACGTATGGCGTGGGGTATACAGTACTGGTTTTAACCAGGAAAAAATGGGATATTCTGCCTCCTCCACCACAAAATTCGACTGTCATATATGGCCTAACATATATAAAATGGCGTAAAACACCATTCAAAAAAACTCACATCTTTTCCTTGTAAAGATGAAATTGATCGTTTTGCAGTAGCTGCAACTTCCACGAGAACAGCCGCCCACGGCCTCACCCACGTCCAATTCTAGGTCTTCCCCGTCTTCGTCCGATAACGCATTCTGTAGCAGAGCCTCGATGTCGATATCTGGTGATATTAGAATATGCATCAATAGTATGGGATAATTGTTCCATTTCTGAAAAGCATACTCTGGAAACAATACAATATGAAGCCGCAAGAATCGTAACGGGTCTCACACGTTCTGTATCTATAGAAAAGTTATTAAATGAAATTGGTTGGGTTTCTTTGGAAGATAGGAGAAAAATACAAAAACTTATTTTAGTTTATTAAGAAAAAAAAGAGACTTACCTAGCTATTTGAATGAAATATTTCCTTCAGCTATATCCAATTCAACCCCTTATAATTTAAGAAATAACTCCAATTTTGTAACATTATCCAGACGTACAGAATTGTACCCAAGGTCAATTATTCCTTCCGTAATTAAACTATGGAATGAACTTGATATATGTTTTCGTGTTTAACATTCTAAAGCAAACTGAAAGAGCATTTTAAACCTCAATTTGTACCCAAATTCTTTTTGTACGGCGAAAGATACCTAGCAGTTCAACATGCCCGTTTAAGAAACAATTGCAGTAACTTAAACGCTGATCTATATATTAACCATCTAAGAGATAATCCGATTTGTATTTGTGGAAATGAATTTGAAGATGCAGAGCATTTTATTTTCCCAATGTAACCGTTTTAGGAATGAAAGGCATCAGCTTTTTACCAATACTCGTGAATTTCACCCCTTCAGTACACGAAAATTGCTGTACGGCAATTCAGATGTCTCTTTCGATCAAAATCAATTTATTTTTCAAGAATTTCCAAAATATATCAAAAACACTCAACGTTTTCAAATCGAGTAATTTATTAAAAAAGTTTGTTGCACGTAGCCGTCGGTGCTTTAATTCGAACAATATGTTGGGCGATTTTAGGGTTTCAATAGAGATGGGCGGCAGGGCAGGATTATCATGCGGGGGTTTTCCCCCTCCATTGTTTTTTTACCTTTTTGTGTTATTTCTTTCTCAAGTTTCTATTATTTTTTTCAAATTCTCCCATATTACAAATGTTATTATATTTCATTCCGGTATACATAATATATCAATATTGAAGGTATGGAGAGAACTGTAACTAATGCTGTTATAACTTGTAGTTCAATCCATTTGCGTATGTTATATATAAATATGTATTGTCATATGATGTTCATTCTCTGTAACATAAGTAATAAAATATGTTTAAACTAAGATATCTGGTAAAGAAATAAGATTTTTTGTTTGTTTTTATATTGAGTACGGTGGGCAAATTAGTTTTTTGGATGTATTTAAGTAATTTCAATATTCTTTCTAGGGAGTGTCAATAAATTCCAAAACTGAAAACTTCAATCTCATTAGAATTGAATTGAATTGGGTTTTAAGGCGCACCAACACATGAAAGGTTATATGGCGCCTAACAGGAAGAACATGCCATTCATACGTTGGTCAAGTAAATATACTGGCGGTCAATTAACAAGCGCCAATAGATTATAGGGTGTTACATTGTATGCCTTAAATAATGTTTTATAATCAGTGCATATTTTGAATGGAAGAATATTAATGAACAAATGCAAACACTGATTGTCTCAGAATTCGTAAACATGGCGTATAATATTCAATTAAAGGCTTAGCCATACTGTTAGAAAACAAAAGTCACACCTTTTAATACCGGTTATGGCCAACCGTTTTACCGGTCCTAGGAAATTATCCCGACGTTACGCTTAGCTAGAGAAAGTTCAATACTATTTTATTGCAAATATGTTACAATACATCCATTCAACATCACAATATTCATAGCAACATATGCAAATGGATTGAAGTGCAAGTTATTACAACATTAATTGCAGTTCTCTCCATACACTAAGCTGGAATTACAAGCGGCATTATCTTGTTGGACTAACGTCACTTCGTGATAATCTCCTAGGCATTACATGGTCCGAGTATTAATTTTCATACCTCATCCAACCTATGCTTATTAATATACACGACTGGAAATGGTGATTGTGAATGCTTTGACAACCAGAGCTGTATACAATTTATTAACATAGTCACATGCTATATGATTCATTATACCACAATAGCCTAAATACACGCTATGGATCGTGTAATACCCGAGGATATACACAGCATATGTTAGTTATTGTGGTATGAATACAATAGAGCACGAGTCTTGCACGTGTACGAACGCTCGTGCCTTATCTCCCCGTACACGTGCAAAACTCATGCTCTATCCTATACATGTGACTGTTAATAAATTGTTTACAGCTTTCGTCGTCAAGGCGTTCACAATCACCATTTCCAGTCGTGTATATTAATAAGCAGCAATTACGAAGTGAATATTGTACAAGGTGTTTGACGACCAACTGCATGATACTCATGTTTTGTAATATGCACATATAATATGTATTCCTACTGAAACCTGTTTGTGTATAACTATTGTGTGTAAGCTCATTGTCATTTATGGATTAATTGAAATAATATTTATATATATATACACATTTTGACGGCGTCTGCGTTAGGTAAAGTTTTGTTTAATAAATAAAATAAATTAATTGCTAGTTTATCAACCAAATTTATTTCAAGATAGGGGCGGGGTGAATTTTTTATTTTATAAGACAAATGGAACATTGCCTCGGCACAAGGCAAAAATAGTAACACATACTACTAGGTACTTCCAAGATTGAAAACATTTTTTTTAATAGTGTTTCATACTTTCAGGCACATATTAATTTAAGAATTTAAACATGTTCAGATGTTAAGAAATATTTCTTGTTTAAATATTTGTTTTAGTCGATAGGTTTAAAATGCGGCTCTCGAAACATAGCGGTAAAACGCGGAAAGCTGTTCGGAAAATCGGCCTCAAGCGATGTTGTTTTTTTTGAAGAAATAAAAATTGCCAGGGCGGCATGAAAAAAATGGGGGCGGGCGGGGATGATAATCTAGCAATTAATTAATTATTGCCTTAGCCTTAACTACACAGAAAATGTGGATAATCTACAAACTGAAAAGACTATTGCGCAGTGACTTTTACTTTATACGAGAGTTTAAGGCTCGGCAGAAAAACGCAGAAAAGCTTTGCAGAGCCTCGCCATTCTTTAGTATCTGAACCTCACCTAAACTTGGTAGTAAAAGGCACTGGCATAATATATTTTCTATAGCCGTCTATAGAATACGTATTTGTGTAAGTAAACGCTCAAAATTATTAATTTAAGAATTTAAACATGTTCAGATGTTAAGAAATATTTCTTGTTTAAATATTTGTTTTAGTCGGTAGGTTTAAAATGCGGCTCTCGAAACATAGCGGTAAAACGCGGAAAGCTGTTCGGAAAATCGGCCTCAAGCGATGTTGTTTTTTTTTTGAAGAAATAAAAATTGCCAGGGCGGCATGAACAAAATGGGGGCGGGCGGGGATGATAATCTAGCAATTAATTTATTATGGCCTTAGCCTTAACTACACAGAAAATGTGGATAATCTACAAACTGAAAAGACTATTGCGCAGTGACTTTTACTTTATACGAGAGTTTAAGGCTCGGCAGATAAACGCAGAAAAGCTTTGCAGAGCCTCGCCATTCTTTAGTATCTGAACCTCACCTAAACTTGGTAGTAAAAGGCACTGGTATAATATATTTTCTATAGCCGTCTATAGAATACGTATTTGTATAAGTAAACGCTCAAAATTCCTTAAAACCAAAAGTGTCCTTCCACTGAGAGTAGACACCGAAATATTATAAAATACCTAGTTTAGCATTGCGGAACGAACCTACAGTTACTGAGAAATTACTGTAAAGTAACACTATTAAATACGAGATCGCTCACATGCCAAAAGCGCAGTCTGCGTCGTTTACGATGTGCCTAGTGAAGCGAAGGTTCAGGGTTCGAGACTTATATTAGGCAACACTTTTTAGACCATACAATGTTAAGGTATTGAAAAATACTACGGAATAAATCTGATTAGTTCCGACAATTTGGCATTTGAGTACTCTGATTATAACAAAAACGTAGTTTATAGGCTCTTGATATATAAAGACATTAGCGCTACGATTTCACCATTTCGTAAAGATATTTATTTATTTATTTATTTATTTATTTATTTATTTATTTTAAATTCAACTTTTCACTCACCTTGATCGTCAATAACCGCTGTCAGTATTTTCTCAACTCTCAGGACACGTGCATGCGTCTGTACAGCTATGCATGCTAGCACCACGGCCGCGACTAACAAAGCGTATCTGGACATGATAGTGCTGTCAATGTCAAAACGTAATTCGACTTGGTGGATATGGCAATGTTCACCTATCTCAACTGCCGCATATCTGGCTCTTTGAATGTTCGCTTTTATATACTTTCCTTCACGGATGTTTAGGTCAGTGGTGAACAACCTTAAGATAGGATAGTTCCACGTTAAGCACTCAAAATAGATCCGGGTTGCCGCTAGATCATTTCATAGATTATTGAGTGTCCATACTTTACGACCTTGATTAACAATGGTCAATTGTTGAGTTTCCGTAAGTTTTAAGAGGTTCAATTATAATCACAATATCTCTAAGCAGTATTAACGGGGAATTGACCTATTCAAAAATTTAAATGAACTATATATATTTGTAAATTTGAAGATATTTGCGATTTGAATCTGACTTTTGTTTTGCCGTTATTTAAATGTGTTTTTAATCATAACGTGTCACAATATCTATTACTAAGCAGTATTAAAATAAAAGTATCAAACTCACTTGTAGATGTAACAGTAGTAGTACTGGAGGTACACGGGGTACATTTGATGGTTGCTATTAGTCAAGTCTGATATATAATCATACGCCCGTCATTGTTATTCAGTAGATATTAGTACTATATTAGTATTATATCACCCGTATACCCATCATTGTCTTTCGGAAAATATTGATATCGGTTAATGTATATATAATCACACACCCGTCTTCGTCGTTCGGTGTATGTTAGTCCATGTATAATATCTAACTATACACCAGTAATCGTCATTCTGTAGATATTAGTCCAGGAATTATATCTAATCATACACGAGTCATCGTCATTTAGGAGAATTATATCTTACCACCCATCAGTCATCGTCATTCAGTATATCTTAGTCAAGGTATGATATCTTACAACACATCAGTCATCGTCATTCAGTATATATTAGTCCAGGTATGATATCTAACCATACACCAGTCATCGTCATTCAGTAGATATTAGTCCAGGTATGATATCTAACATGATATCTAACCATACACCAGTCATCGTCATTCAGTAGATATTAGTCCAGGTATGATATCTAACCACACACCAGTTATCGTCATTCAATATGACTAGTCCAGGTATGATATCTAACCATACACCAGTCATCGTCATTCAGTAGATATTAGTCCAGGTATGATATCTAACCATACACCAGTCATCGTCATTCAGTAGATATAAGTCCAGGTATGATATCTAACCATACACCAGTCATCGTCATTCAGTAGATATTAGTCCAGGTAAGATATCTAACCATACACCAGTCATCGTCATTCAGTAGATATTAGTGTTTGTTTTTACTCGTGTAATCTGACTATTGACGAGTATACAACACAGGTTCTTGATTGCCAGAGATTTATTTGAGTATTGCAGATATGAGTTAAGTAAATTATTATATACAATGTGTAGTTATATAAAATGATGACCATGTTTCTTTTCTATTCTTTATTAATCGAACAAATACCGGGTAAGTCAAGATTCAGGTAAAATACACTATACAAAATACACTATACCAAATACACTATACAAAATACACAAACTCACATTTATGACTGGGCATATTATGGCAAATGACCGGACAGAACCTCCTCTAATGGAGGACCTATTTGATCACACGAACATCTTGCTTGTGTATTGCCAACCTGCTCTTTTGCTGATAAGCTTAGATATATAGATTGAGGTCCGATTAATTGAATTGAATTGAACGTTGTTTAACGGCTCATCAACACAGTATAGGTTATCTAGAGCCGCCTCAGAGGGAGGGAAAGGATACATAGGAATCCGGGAACCGTGCCCTACTCTTATTATCGAATAGATTCCTATGGTTCTTTAACGTGCTCGGAGGATAGACCGATTCACGGGACCGCCCGGTTTACGTCCCCATCCGACGGACAAGGCTAGAGGTCCGATTAAAGAGTTTCTTTGAGTTAAATTGTTATATTTAATGTTTTCTGCGGCATAGCTGTATAATACCTTGTTCTTTACTTTTATGAAGAACATCAGCAGTTTAATCATTTATGTGTTTTCGTTTTCTCCTTATTGAAAATATTTAACTTATCCTTTATGTAAATTGTTATGCATTTAAAATCATTGTTTCCGTAGAAAGGATCTTTCTGAAAAGTTTTGCTTTCGTTCGAGACTATTTATTATTGTATGTAACATTTGTATATTAACGAATCTTTGAAATAAAAATATGTTTAAACCAAATAACGAAAACCTGCTTATATGTGTTGATGTTCATACAAAGCCTGTAGTATGCTGACCTCATAATCTGACACAAAGTTGAATAATTAGAGGAGTATGGACTTTAATAAACGAGTTTGAACAGAAATGATAGGATATGGGAATCTGCTATCCTAGCTTTTTATCCAACAACGAGTTTATAAAAAATACATTGTCACGAATTTAAGATACTATTTACGACACAAAACCCCAACGAAATGAAGTTTGGCTTTGATGATGTTGATTTACCTTTTACGTCAGACGTTGCTATAAAGTACGGTGTCCGGTTGGGGCCAGATACAATGTCGCATTGTCGTGGGCGACAACTCGACCTTGCGATACGACATTGCGATACGACAACTCGACATTGCGATACGACAACTCGACATTGCGATACGACATCGCGACATTGCGATACGACATCGCGACAATTATGTCGTGATGTCGTATCGCAATGTCGCGTTGCCGTATCGCATTGTCGAGTTGTCGTATCGCAATGTCGCATAGTCGTATCGGAGTTTTGCGATGTCGCATTGACGGGTGTCGCATTGTCGCCCACGACATTGTATCTGTCCCCTACAGAAGCGTATTTGTGCCCCGTCTTGTTGTGTTATATTTAATTTCTCCATTTAAAATAACTCGAGTTGATATGATATATATCTTTAAATCGAAATATGTATGTCGACAAAACACGACACAATTCAATAAATGCAAAACAAATACGTTGACAAGGTTCTTTATTTTGCAATAAATCGATATTTTCTTTATATCGCGATGAAACAAAACAAATAAAACTATATCAATATAAAGGTACTCGACATAATGAGTAGTATCTGTATTACACGAGATATTTATCTGATAAACACGAGATATTTATTTCAAGCTATGTACTGTTTGCCGATGATGTGATATAAATATGTCGATTTAAAAACTGAAAATCGAGAAACGTCATGTTTTAATTAAATAAAATGTCAGCGGAATGATTAGCCCCGATCATCCCGCATGCTTCTGATTTCTTTACTACGCTTTGTTGCGTGTATTCTAGTCTCGGACAGACAAACCCGTATGATGTCTTACTTGCAAATATCGGTCTTGGTATATTATTCCGATTAAAGTACCCACTAGCGATTTGCCGACTGTAATCGCCATTTTTTCACGCAAATAAAAGTCAACGTTTGCATGACTCGTATGTTGTAAATAAATCTACATGAGTTTTCTAGGCCTAGACAGCAGCCAAGCAAGTACTCAATGACTTGTCAGAAGACAGTATCCAGCAAGGGCATACAAAAACACAAATGAAGATAAACAATAAACGTAACCTTTCCTTTCAGGATTTAAAATTGACTTTGACCCATCATCGATCAGACCTGTTTTTCGGTATGTCCTCGTTTTTAGGTGTCAACATTTTTAAATAAGCTTTACTCTACTTGGTCACCCGGCTTGCTTTTGCTTGCTTCGCTATTCTATGATACACGGATTCAGCCAGGGGAAACAGCATAAAGGCCTGGGGGAAAACGATGGCTGAACTTGCCACTAAAGTTGTTGAGATTTTTGCATTTTAATTAACATTTTAAATTTTAAAAAATGTAAGCTCGTAGGGAGCAAGTGACTCATTTGCACCTAAATTAAGTATGCACCCATCTAGACAATGATATAAGGAATCCCAACCCAACATTTGGTTTAGCTAACGCAAATGGTTTAAATGCCATAGATATATACAACAACTTACACGCAAACCTTGATCTGAATTTACTACACATTTCATGGCCCATCACAATTTTGGTTCCATGGAATTTGTTGATATTTCTACAAAAACATGGTACTTTTAATTATAACTATTACTAAATGTATTTGATAGATCGTATGTAGATTCTGCATATTCTGCTTTATATACTTATTTGGGTAATCATTTAACAACGCTAAACAGAAAACACAAATATAATAAATACGTAAAGATTTCTAAATAGGATCTACCAACATAGCCGTTACTCTGTAACTGGTACAATGTGTCGATATGTCTACATAAACATGGTACTATTAACTGCTTTATTAATGTATAACATTACTATTATATGTATCTTTGATATTTTGAAACCACTGTTAAAAAATATCTAAAACAAAAAAGCAATATTAAAAAAAAAAAAAAAAAAAAACTAATGTGGCCGACCCTCTAGATAATACTATATAGAAACCCATACCCAAATATGGTGGAGCTAGGACTAGAAATGCTAGTGATATAGATCTGTCAACACAGAAAATCTAGCAGCGTGTGAAAATGTCATTATTACATGTATAGCAATCCTTCTAAAATGAATGGAGGTTTTAAATTATTAATGCAAGTACCTTGATTAAAACAGCAAGTAGAAAATCTTCGCATTTGCTTTTTTTAGCAAGTGACTAAAATATTAAATTTGATCCCTGCAGGCATCAATGATTTCGAAAACAATTATTAAAGAATTTGCCATCTCAGATGGTACCGACCAACCTTATGGCTCATGGACTAAAAGAGTTAAAGGGGGTACATCAGGATTTTTCTAGAAATATCTTAAATTATAAAAATGTTCCAATTCATGATAAAACACTTATATCCATCAAAATATGATGTTCAAACCATATTGCTAAGGTTTAAACTTTGAATACACTATATAGCTAGGACGGAATCGGGCATAAAATGCTGAAATTAACCCTGGTGCGTCACCTAGGATAGCACGTATTACTGTACAGAATGAATTTCCTTGTAACTAAGGGGTCATTTTTAGCATCATTCATTATGTTTAGGCGCTTTAAAATAGAAAATATCATTATTTGTCAATTTTAAGTCGGACCCCTAGACCCCTTTGAAAAGCCTGATGTACTCCCTTAAACTTTCAAACAGCATTTAAAAATAATTTGTCATACATGCAAGGAAAAAAAAGTAAAAAATAAGTATTTTCTTATCTACCTACCCATCTGAAAAAGCTATGGTCGGGTTTGGGCAAACTAAGATGTGTTTACGTTTGGCCTGAACTGATATCCTATTGGTCTTTAAGTTAAAGGAAGCGGGCAAAACATTGATAACCACCAACATAGACAATGCGCGCTAATTAAAAATCGATTAATTAATGTTCCGATCGTTTCAGATCAATTCTTATCAACTCATCACACGATAAGGACGGATGGCAGATAACGTCGTATCAGCGAATTTTATCACAGTGTTCTTTAGGTCCTTGAACTTTAACTGTACGATACGTGTTTAGATGAAGGTTATGAAGTGTCAGTTTAGAGTACACCATTAATATTATTAATCCGGAGCAAGAACTAAGGCCACTGCTTATCCAGGCAGATGGATTTTCAAGTTCATTTTGTCATTTTTGCCATATTCATTACAGGTCTCCATCATCGCTCCCATATTGTTTTAGGTGCTGCTTGAGTGATGGCAGAAAACAATGGTCGTCGCTCCAGCAAAAGTTGGAGTTTTTATACATAATTTGAAACAACTCTGCAGTTCTGCAGATGAAAAGGTTCCATGCTCATTCTGCATTTTTCTTAATTATATAGCGCAAATTCTCAAGTACCGTTTCTTTTTCACTTTAGTATATTTACTTTTATTGGCAAATATCCGTCTGGGTAGATAAGACCAAATAAAGCGAGCGCCATATGTATTCGCCCGTTTGTTACGCAAATAAAAGTCAACATTTGCTTCACGTTATGTTGTAAATAAACCTACATGATTGTGTGGGTGGGTGTGGGGACGGGATGGGATTGGGGTAAGGGTCTCATAACAGGATAACAGCAAATTGAATTTGACGATAATAGATAACAATGAATTAATAATACACAAAACAGTTCACAGTTAATAAAATCAAATAACAATCCTAAATTTTACATTTTAAGATAGTTGGTGGAGGGTGTGTGGAGAGTTGGGATCAGGATAAATAAATAACAGACAACATTAAATTAACCAATAATATATAACAGTCAATATTATTTTAAAATAACAAAGTATAAATTTCGCCAATTACAGCATAACACAAGAGTTTAGTTACACAGTCATGTTATCACCACGTGCTGCTTCTCATAAGTCAAAAGACATTTTAAATTTTAAAACTTTTAATTAATATGCACATATGACTATTGTACATAAAATCTCTCAAATCTCGCCAACATCTCCCCAACGTTAGAGGCAAGTTCAACCATCGAGTTCCCCCAGGCTTTATGCTGTTTCCACTAGCTGAATCCGTGTGGCATAGCGTAGCAAAGAAAGCAAAAGCAGGCCGATGACCTAGGCAAGAGTAAAACTTCTTTAAAAAGGTTGACACCTTAAAACTAGGTCATACCGAAAAACAGGTCTGATCGATGATTGGTCAAAGTCAGTTTTTAAATCCTGCAAGGGAAGGTTACGTTTATTGTTTGTCTTCAAGTGTGTTTTTGTATGCCCTTACTGGTTTATTCTCTTGCTACTCTGTCTTCTGACAAGTCATTGAGTACTTGCTTGGTTGCTTTGTAGGCATAGAAACCTCATGTATCTTATATTTATAATAACAGTCAATTGTTATTTTATATAAATCCACTCCTGAGAGAGATCATATCTAAATACTACCACATATATAGTGTTACTTCACCAAGTGAATTTTATATCCCTAATACTGTCTTTCTAAAATTGAAAAACTCTGAAATAAATGATATGCTTTATTTACAACATCTTGTAACGTCATGCAAACGTTGACTTTTATTTGCGTGAAAAAATGGCGAATACAGTCAGCTAATCGCTAGTGTGTACTTTAATCGGCATTATCTGCCAAGACCGATATTTGCAAGTAAAACATATACATCATAAGGGCTTGGTCGTCCGAGACTAGAATACACGTAACAAAACGCAGTAAAGAAATCAGAAGCATGCCGGATGACCAGGGCTAATCATTTCGGTGTACATTTTATTTAATTAAAATATGACGTTAACTCGAATTGTTTTATCATTTTTTAGATTTTAAATCGACGTATTTATATCACATAATCGACAAAAAGTACATAGCTTGAAATAAATATTTGATGTTTATCAGTACCTTTATATTGATATAGTTTTATTTGTTTTGTTTCAACGCGATATAAAGAAAAGAAAAATTGTCAAGTTCACTAAAATCGATTTATTATAAAATAAAAACCCTTTTAAGCGTATTTGTTTTGCATTTATTGAATTAACGTCGTGTTTTGTCGACATACATACATCGATTTATAGATGTATCTCATAACAACTCGAGTTATTTTAGATATAATCCAACAAGACGAGGCACGAATACGCTTCCGTAGTCCCCACCGGACACAGTACTAAAGCGCTGACAATACAAATAATGCGACATCTGACGTTATTCAGTAAGTTTTCAAATAATAATGATAGTCTGAACGTATCGTATGATATGCCGTGCACACACACAGTGATGCATAGCTAATGCAATATAGTGTATAACGATAAATATACTCAGTTGCAAAAGAAAGTGTACACCGAGTTTTGTTTAGACTTAATTGTATAAGTTTCTTTTAGAATTAAATTGACAAATTCCAAAATAAATATGCCATGTTTGGTAGCAAAGCTTTTATTATTCCATTGCCAATATCATCTTGTCATTTGTTTTTTCAATAAAATGAATCATTAAAGGAGTGTCGCTAGATAAAGAGGATAGGGTGTAAAGTGAAATTGTCAAAGTGTGCACTTTCTTTTGCAACTGAGTATAGGTTATAAACTTACTGTCTCAGACGCCATGATAAGTGGTATAGGGCATATTATTATTATATCCCCGCTAAACGAAGTTTCACCCTGTCCGTCCGTTCGTCTATCTGTCTGTAGACGCAACCTTGTCCACTTCATAACTCCTATTGATTTTGAAGTCAATAGGTCAAAGGTCAACGTCAGCGTGATAATGAAAAACCTTGTCCACTCCCCCTGAAGACAATCTCGTGACACTTCATAGGTGAACTGCCAATGGTGAGAGGATGACCCTTTTGATTTTGAGCTCAGTAGGTTAAATGTCAAGGTCACCGGGCCCCGATAATGAAAACACTTGTCCACTCCATAAGTCATGAAACTTCATGGGTGAACTGCCTGTGGTGAGAAGATGACACCTATTAATTTTGAGTTAAGTAGGTCACTGGGACCCGATAATGAAAACCTTGTCCGCACCAGAATTCCTCTCTCCCTTATTCAAATCTCGTGAAACTTCAAAGGTAAAGTGCTTTTTGTGAGAGGAAAACTATTGATTTTGAGGTAAGTAGGTCAATGTTCAAGGTCATCGGGACCCGATAATGAAAAACCTTGTCCGCTCCATAACTCCTCTCCCCATGAAGCAAATCTCACGAAACTTAACAGGTGGACTGCTAGTGACAAAAATATGTCCCCTATTGGTTTTGAGGTCAGTAGGTCAAAGGTCAAGGCCACCATTACCTGATCATGAAAATCCCATTCCACTCCATCTTTACTCAAACGATAGGGTGGGGATTGTGGGGGGAAGGGGAGGTCTGGTAGCGATGTGTCGCCCTTAAAAGGCGGCGGATCTAGTTCATTCGGAATCAGGAAAGGAATCAATACAACTCTTGGTAAATTAAAATTCAGTCAAGTATCGCTCAAACCTATGAAAGTAGATATAAAAGTGAAACCTATATATGTGTGTACATGTTTGTTTATCACAGTGTATTTGATTAGACAGTAAGATAATGTAGACCCTCTTCATACAATAACGGACTTTAGTTTAAGGATCCATTTCTACCCAAGTGTTATAGTATTTGTGTGTAGGAGGAGGGACTGTGTGGGAGTGGGGCTGAAGGTGGGGAGAGAGAAGTTGTATAGATAACTGTAAACCACAGTTAGACATGCGATTGTATGAGAACATAATATTGTTCAAATTTGTTTCAGATGATGAGGCCCGCCTATTAAAGCTGAATGAAAAGACATGGGTAGCTTGCTTATTTACTGCTAACATGCTACATGACCGATATTCTCAGGTATATAAACTGGGACCCGATCTCTTTGAAAAGTATTGGCATATTGAACAGTATCTAGGACATAGCAGTATATAATACTTTAAACTTTAATTTTATAAGAAAAAAAGAACAAATTAACAAGTACTAAGCTGCACTGAATACAAAACTTTGTTGATAATTCATTCTATTCAGAAGAAAAACACACCAAAACACATCAAATGAAACACCTGCATTTATGTTTGAATATGTTGACTTGATACAAACTGTACTGGGAGGGCGTCATTAATTGTATTACAAGTGCTCGTGATTTACAGTTACCTATGTACATTGTCACTCCCGCAATACACGGTGTGTTTAGTTGACTCATTCACAGCTCGCCAATATGCTTCCCCCTGTGAGTGTTGACCCTACGAAGACGTTTAACTGAATCCTGAAAGGGATGTTAAAGATTGATTTGTGTCTCCAATCTTTTTTCGTGCCCTAAAGGTTTATGCAAATGTATGAATGTCATCGAATCATTTGATAACACCTCTCGGTATCTGGCAGACATGTTGAACTTTGATAACACCTCTCGGTATCTGGCAGACATGCTGAACTTTGATAACACTTTCTGTTCTACTAGGGTTAATACCAGAAGTGCGCCAACTCAACAAAGCTAATATTTCTGATACTGTCGCCCCTTTATATATCTATTGAAAAGGTAAAACATTAAGTAAATTCTATGACAAGAGAGGTGAATTCAATTGTGAGATTTTAACTTATTCCCACTTAGACGGGGCTGTTCCCAGAGCGACTTCTTACGATTATATTGTTTCTCAACTTATTTGTTTTTCTAGACCTCATAGTCGAGTAGAAGACTTTAAAGGGACACACGGCAATCTTGAAGTGTTTGAAATGGGTGTCTCGATTTATATATTCAGTATCATTTTACTTTTACCCTGGTGACATTTAAATAAATCAAATTTTAAGTATTCACTATTTCGTCTAATTATACTGTAAGTTTTAATATATTATTGGTGCAATAATATCAAAAATTAATAATATGCAAAATTAAATGGCTTAATACATTCTTATAATTAACATTAATGATTGAACAGATGCAATTTATGTAGAAAAACTAACGGGACGCCGCTAGATTTTAAAAAACCAAGACTGCCATGTGTCCCTTTTTAACATTATTAACCTTTCTAATGTTTGTTTGATCTGTGTGCGTGATTTTGGTTTACCGTGTTCTGTAACTGCTTTCCTGTCGACAAGTATACATATTTGTATTTTATTGTTGCTCCAGTTTCTGACAAATCATTGATTACTTGCTCTGTGGCTTTCTAGTGTTCTAATTGTGTTGCTGTTGTTTGTTGTTTTTTTGTTGTTTTTTATATTTTATATTCAAATATACCTGATTATCTATGTGCTATAATTAATGATATATTGTCTTTTCATGCTGCCTAGTGTGTTAGATGATATAGTCTGGTGGAGATTTCTTTACTTACACTGTCCCGTTGTATTGTGATGACTATAGGGAATGGGTGAGGTTTGGTGCACTCTACAAACTGGTTTAAACCTCCAGCGTTTTTTTTGTTTTTTTGTCACTGTCCGTTCCAAATCGGTACCTTATTGTCAACCCTTTTTTGTTAATGGTGTCGTAAACTACACTTCGATTTTTTGTTGTTGATGCATGCGTGTTTTTGGTTGACTGTGATCTCGGAATGCTGTATTTCCTGTTCGGCTTGTATATCTACTTTATGAAAACTTTAGAAACCATAACACGACTATTTAAAAATGTGTTGGTGAAAACTTCCATAAACAAATTTTAAATGATAAGGATTTACATTACTATTTTAATTTAATTTGTCGAAAACTTCGATCACTAAAATACAACGATTTTCATGACTATTAAAAATTGGGTTGGTGAAAATTTCGATAACCAAAACAGAGGATCTACGGACTATATATTCACACTATATAAAGTTGTGTCACTGTCAATCCTTTTCTGTTTAATTGAATTGTATTGAATTGGGTTTTATGGCGCATCAACACATGAAAGGTTATATGGCGCCTAACAGGACTGAACGTGCCAGGCTCATCCTCCATTTACATCAAGATAAAATATGGAGAATGGACGGGCTTAGAAACGTCTTACCTGCAGAACTGTATAATTGCTGCAAATTCTATAGTAGTTATTCCATTTACGATGGCGTCACGTTTACACGTTTGCATACGCGGTGTCATTGTAAAGACCTTGAATGAGCATGATTAAATGATAAAATGAATTTAAATGGCAACCACACGAGGTCATTTTACATTTATAGTGCCGTATACATTGCTTCTGTAATTCTTTCAATTGTTGTTTGTTTTGTATGTATGACTGTGACCTCTGAACGTTAATCTTCCTGTTAGGCTTTACACCTGCTGGTCGTGCCCTTAATGGTTTATTCTCTTGTTGCTCTGGCTTCTGCCAAGTCATTGAGTACCTTCATTGTGGCTTTCTAGGCTGTTGTTTTTTGTATTATATGTACACGAGCATATTTGTGTTTTACTTATATTGCCTATTGATGCTGCCTTGTTAGTTAGAGATTAGATCATGGCGAGGATTTCTTTATTTACACTGTCCTATTTTAATGGGATGACAGTAGGCTAAGTGTGAGGTTTGGTGCACCCTAGAACCGGTTTAAACCCCCAGTGGCCTTCTTTGCCACTGACCGTTCCAAGGCGGTAGCCCTATTGTCAACCCTTTTGTGTTTGTGATGTCTTTTGCATTTATTATTACTTTTGCCTTCTTGTGTGTCTGTTTGCGTGTTTGTTTCTGTGTTTTGTGGTTGACTGTCCTCCTTGAATGCTTCTTTCCCTGTCCGATCTTTTTATTATTTCTTCAATAACCAAATCACGACTATTTAAAATGGGTTTGGTGAACACTTCCAAAACCAAAGGACAATGAATTCGGTGGTTTGATGAAAGCTTCGACCACCAATGGACAAGGATGCTCACGTCTATTTAGAATTGTGTTGGTGAAAATGTCAATGACCAATCAGTAATTATATAGTTAAAGTTGCGTTGATGGAAACTACAATAACCACGATGTTGTGTATCCATTTTTCAATGGTAATTGCTGTCAAGCAGGTTGGGTTTCTTTCAGCCATTTCGTCATCACGAAAAAAAAAAATTTGTCGCTAAGCGTCTCACACCACAATTAATTTTCCATAGGGTCCCATTGTAATGTTTTTGTTCGTGGCATAGAGATAAAAAAGATTTTGCAACATGTATTTATGCTTAAATTCTTCATTGATCCAATATCTGCATGCTATTAACTTTTAACGAATATTTACCAGATTGAACTTTTTTTAATTTCATGTTTGCGTGACACCTATCAAACTTTAGACAAAAATACAACCGCGTGGAGATTAGACCCATGATGTGTAAAATGAGGCAGAATTAGCTAGAAATCTTATATCAACATGCATTTTTCTGGGATCTCTTCCTAAAATGCTGTAGATTTAGAACCTGGTAAAGATAAATCAGTGTATCCTGTAAAATGTAGAAAAGCGAACTTGTTTTTTTTTATCTACCTCCTTCATCTGTAGGGCAGGAGTATTCAATGGAGATAATAGTGGTGTGAGTCCTTAAGGTCATTTTTTTTTCTAATGATCACCTCAATAATAATTGAACATGTATACAAATCAATTACACGCTGAAAAGTGCTAAAAGTTTGATTCCATGTTTATTGATTTTCAAATTATTCAAGTTTTAGTGACCTAGGGTATTGGTCGAAATTCAGGCCGAGCACCTTTAATATTTTGAAAATCTACAGTAGTGATAAGGATTTTGCATTTTCCTGGTCATTTTTGCTCAGTTATGTCTGAAACTTTCAAATATACATGAAAAGGCATCTCTTCATCTGAATATAGCACAAAAATGATCTTTAAGAAATGATTATTGAGAAAAATGCTGAAAATAATAAACTCAAACTAAGGGTTACCCGTCAAAATTTGATTTTCCAGGCAAAGTAACAGTCTCTCGCTTTAATTTTGACATTTTTTCAAAGCAGTCTGTCTTTATTGATATGTGTGTTTGTTTTACAAGCCAATAGCTGTAAAATAAAGCTAAAATTATGATTATTCCTGTATTGGTTTTGAAAATATAGTTAATTTTTAGTTAAACATGGTATCAAGTAAAAATTTCTGCTAATTCCTGCAATATGAAGATAACTTGAAGTAACTATACATACACAGACGGGATTTCTGAATAACCGTGTTAACTGTGTCCTAACATGTCTGAAACGTTCACAGATACACAAACAATGCTTAGAGGTGAAGGATGTAAGGTACCCGTTCTGCAGCTCTAAAGCGCAAGGGCTTAGAGATGAATGATGGAAATTCCCATTCTGAAGCTCTAAATTGCAAGGCATTAGAGATGAATGATGAAAGATACCTGTTCTGCAGCTCTAAAGCGCAATGCCTTAGCATTAAAGGATGAAAGATACTCGTTCTGCAGCTCTAAAGCGCAATACCTTAGAGATGACGGATGAAAATGCCATTCTGCAGCTCTAAAGCACAATGCCTTAAGAATAACGAATAAAGATACCCATTCTGCAGCTCTTTCTTAACGTCTCACACCACAATTAATTTTCCATAGGGTCCCATTGTAATGTTTTTGTTCGTGGCATAGAGATAAAAAAGATTTTGCAACATGTATTTATGCTTAAATTCTTCATTGATCCAATATCTGCATGCTATTAACTTTTAACGAATATTTACCAGATTGAACTTTTTTTAATTTCATGTTTGCGTGACACCTATCAAACTTTAGACAAAAATACAACCGCGTGGAGATTAGACCCATGATGTGTAAAATGAGGCAGAATTAGCTAGAAATCTTATATCAACATGCATTTTTCTGGGATCTCTTCCTAAAATGCTGTAGATTTAGAACCTGGTAAAGATAAATCAGTGTATCCTGTAAAATGTAGAAAAGCGAACTTGTTTTTCTTTATCTACCTCCTTCATCTGTAGGGCAGGAGTATTCAATGGAGATAATAGTGGTGTGAGTCCTAAGCGACGTGACTGATAAAACACTGACTAATATTTGCGATCATTATCATCATCGTCGTCTTCAAAAAAAACAAAAAAACTCGTTATTATTGAGAGTTCTGAAACATTTGGTCAACAGTAAAAGAATTATCAAATTCGGATGATAACCAGAGAAGATACGATCATTTGAAGTTTCTTTTGAAACAGATATGGAAGACGCCATTTTGAGAAGTATGAAATCATAGTTCTAAATTATCATGAATTTTTAATTAACTGATTTATCAGGAGAAAATCAAAGAAAATGTACACAAATTAGGCATACTAAAATGCTACAATTCATGGCCAGTAAAGAATTTTGCATTCATTTGCAGTGATTTTCTTTGCTGTGGTTGATATTTACCAATCTGCCATATATGGTAATTTTAGAAATATGACGCCATATTCATATTTATCAAAATGGCAGCTCCCATATCCGTTTTAGAACAATCTTCAAATAGTCATATCTTCTTTGTTTATTATCCGATGTTGATCGTTCATGCACTTTTTCCGAGTTTTTCAGATCTCTCAGTTTAAAGATTTGTTATATTGCTGTGTCACTACATACCATTTAAATAGCGTTTGTTAATACTTCAATAATATATAAATATCACATTCATAAGAGGGTGACAGTAAGAACACTCACTCGTGATAGTTATTTTATTATACCGAAAACCCCTCGGGTTAAAGAAGATTCATTTTCAGTAAAGAGATAGACTGCTCCACTGCTTGTTTGAGTGAAACGGGACATGCGCATGAAGCAGCGTATCTGCCGAAACCATTTTATCCCCAGAAAGTTGCTATGAAAGTTATATCGTTAGATTGGAAGTAACATAACTAAAAAAATGAGTGGTAGTTTATTGAAATCGGTCAAGTACTTTTGTATAAGTTATGATGAGTTAAAAAGAGCAATTTCACCATACTGACCAGATGACGTCAATGAAACAGCGCGCATCAAAACTGCGCATGTGATTTTTTTTTACTATCACCCTGCGATTTATTATCACTATTTATTATACCTCACATAAGACGCCCATGCTAAATCCCCATAGACAACAATGTGCAATTTCTTATATCTCACGCGAGGGTGATAGTACAGGGTGATAGTAAATCGCAGGGTGATAGTAAAAAAAGTATCACATGCGCAGCTTTGATGCGCGCTGTTTCGGTGACGTCATCGGCTCAGTATTGTGAAATTGCTATTTTTAACTCATCATAACTTCAAAACTACTTGACCGATTTCAATAAACTACCACTCAATTTCTTAGTTACGTTATTTCCGATCCAACTATATAACATTCATAGCTCCCTTTAGAAAAAAGTTGGGTTTTTTTCAAAGTGAAATCGGTACTGAAAATGAATCTTGTTTTTGCCCGAGGGGATTTCGGTATAATAAAATAAATATCACATTCATGAGAGGGTGATAGTAAGAATGTTCACCCTTCGGATATTGATTATCACCCTCGGCTTCGCCTCGGGCGATAATCATATCCTCATTTTTCAATGGTCGCGGGCTTCGCCTCGGGCGATAATCATATCCTCAGGGTGAACATTCTTACTATCACCCTCTCATGAATGTGATATTTATATAATACTATCACCCTCGCGTAAGATAGTAAGACATTACACATTGTTATCTAAGGGGATTTAGCTTGGGTGTTTTATATGAGGTATAATAACAATAAATAAACGATTTAAATTTGGGGTTAGTGAAAGCCTCATTAACCAGAAATAGACTATATGTATTTACAGTTGGGTTCGTGAAATGTTGAACACAAATGGACGATATATTACACGGGCCGTCTAATATAATTATATAATTATATGATTGGCTTGTTAGCAATATAAATGACTTTTATATCTACTTTTATAGCGACATATATATATGGCATAAAAGAAACTGTATATATGTGTATGTTGGTGTAATTTAAAGCGCATGCATGACTATACTATAGGAAAAGCAGAAACGCACCTGGGGAATTTTCGCTATATAGTGTATAGAACTAAACTGTGCTGCTGTAGAATTTTTATAAGCAGTACACTTTGTAGCACGAAATTCCTAAATTTTTCATATGCTATGTGTTGTTTTAGTATTTTTTTCCGAAAGAAAAAGTCTAATGTCGCCATGTTGTATCCGCTTAACGGCAGCAAATTATACATGCAACATATAGTGGAAATCGCCGAGCTGCATTACATTTTTCCTTGAGTATAATTTACTATGCGTATATAGTACTGAACCGTTTCGAAAGATTCGACCATTCAAAGCAATGACCAATGAACGATTAACGAAAACATGATTGTCAATGAGTCAAAATACATTAAAAAAAAGAAGAGCGATAAGGGATGAGCTACGAGTTGGTTTCAATAAATAAACAAGTCTTTATACATGTAACTGTAGTTTAACATTTAATTATCAGCAAATGAATAATATATTTTATCTTGCTGATAAATAGGCGATACGTGTATTGCTGAATCGCTTTATCGCCTTTTCGTCCTGTTTTTTTTGTAATAAAGAAAAGTATATTTTTACATATCTTTGGAAATCTTTGGAAATTCTAAACATTCATTTACCTTTTTTTTTTGTGTCAGAGAAAACGGGTAAAATATCAGTACCGTGTTTACATTTTAAAGAGTACCAACTTAAACGGAAAATGTATTCCACAATACCTAGTATATCATAAACAGAAAACGTATTACACAAAATATAATCACACACTTTAATATAGACAATGTATTGCACAAAACAAAAACCTAACCCTAATGGAAAACATATTGCACATAAATATAATCTAACAATAATAGAAAACATATGGTATAAAACCTAGTCTCCCACACAAAGAAAGGGTATTGCTCAATGCAAAGTGTAACATACATAGAGCATGTGTAGCATACAAAACAAAGTTTAACACCAAAAAGATGTAATATTACCTGACTGTGTGTTTCTAACACTCAACTGTTTGCTTATCTTTGTAAAACCGTTACTTGTACATATTTTAATATAAAAGGGACACATGGTAATCTTCAAGTTGTATCAAGTTGTATCAAGTTGTATCATGCATTTTAATTGGCGTCTTGATACCATTTAGATTTTAAACCTGCTTGCACATAAAGAAATAAAAATGTCAGTGTGCATATTTCCTTCGTATTCTACCAATGGTTTACATATATTCTTGGTGCAATATAATCAACAGTTACTGCTATGCAAAAACAATTTGCTTCACACTTTTCTTATAAATAATATAAATGGTTGAACAACTGCAAGTTATGAAGAAAACTAACGGGATACCATGAGTTTTAAAAGAAAATATCAATATCGCCGTATGTCCCTTTAACACACAAAGATACTAGTTTCATGTTCTAATATACTTAGTATATATGTTTAAAAATAATTGACAATATGATTCCATGGTGGCATATGTTTCATTTAGTTGTTCTACATATCTTGCCTTTTTCAATCATTAATATTAATCATAAGAATAGTATAAAGCGAAATGTTTTTGCATATTTTTACTTGCTGATTATATTGCACCATAATGTATATAAAACCTTTGATAGAACAACGAAGACAATTTGAAAACACAAAATTGTATTTGATATATGCAAGTAGATTTCAATTTAATATGATACTCGATGATGCTTGATAAGAACTTCAAGATTGCCATGTGTCCCTTTAACAATTCACTACAGTTCACTCCTTAAGTATATGCTATGTCATTCACTCGAGATCATACGCCCTATAATATTCCACGGACGAACTCAGCGACCAGGTGTGAGCACGTGAATGCAGCAATACATTACTTTCAAATAATCTACCGAAAGATACAGTTTAACTATATATTACATTAGTTTTCATTTGTTTTCATTGAAATATACATGTAGCTCTGTCACTCAAACACCAATGGCATTCATCTACGGAGATATAATTAGACTACTCGCATTCAGAATCATAGGAACCAATCAGACGTATTCCTTGGTTGTTTCGAACACTTCTTTTTAAATATTTAACATAATATGTTTTTTTTAAAGTTGTTGCCTTATACGGGGGCTAGATCATTGAACATGCAGGTCAGTAGAAAAATAGAAGACGACATCCTAACCAAAGGCTCAGTTGGTTAGTTGCACCGCACATTCGAATTAAACTGTATATAACCATTGTATGATCTGCAATATGATTGGTTCCTACGATTCAGCATGCGAGTGATCTCCAATACTTACACATAATCAAACATAATACACTGTAAGTCAGGTTCAGTGACTATAATATATATATCTATATTTATATGTTAAAGTGATCTGTCATTTTTGTTTTAGCTATCATCCTTTGTAATGTCAACATTGTCAAATTTCTTCGGCAAGAAAGCACCACCCCGCCTTCTGTAGAACATGTACGTCGCGGCTACGGCCAGAATGAAGAAAACGACTAACAGAACCACGCCCATACCCGCCATTGCACCTATAGGGAGAGAGTGTACTTAAGTTAAAGAAATATAAAAAAAAACTTCCAAAATTTATATAAAAAAAAAAGCAGTCGCAAATCTTTTTGGTTCGCCAATCTAGAATAAAACGTGTATATGAACATTACTTAAGTGGAAGTGTATTAAATGAGGGGTTCCAAATAGTTTTCTTTTTTAGTAATAATGTCTTCTTTGTCACATATTAAATGAGAACAAAAGTGTGTTGCTTTTTTTGTAATTGTTACTACTTATTTCGACACTTTACCGAAGTCATGTTCATTACACCATTTTTTTTCTAGGTTGAGAAATATAAATCGTTTTATATCGACTTGGTTAAGTTTATTATCAATCCTCGTCCTGTTTTTCATTTTCGAACTTGTTCGCTGAAAATGCCCCTCCCTGCCTTCTGTAGAACATGTATGTCGCGGCCACGCCCAGAATGAAGAATAGCACTAACAGTGCCACGCCCATACCAGCCATTGCACCTATGGGGAAAGAGGGTACGTTATGAATATATAAGTAGATGCATATATATGTCGGTATACGCCACACCCACATCCGTACAAAGAGAACATGCATCTAACCAATAACATGTTCAGCAAACAATAGGCTTAACAGTTACAACATTGGAATATGCTCTATGGCACTGAAAACATTCGGATGTTTGGCCAATCGTCACGGTCAATGCAGAAGCAATTCTGATGGTGGAAACTTTCCCGGAGATTTTTTTCACTTTTTATTTTGTTTTTGTTGTTTTAGTTTTATTTTCAGCAAACCCTAAAACAACCCCGAACCTTATCCACAGACTAATTAATATGTCTGTGCCTTATCTAACGTCTGCCAAAATAATTGACTGTCACTCGTTGCAATGACTGACCAATCAAAGCAAATCAATTCAGATAGAATTGTTTACTGAAATCTGGTTGGACGTAACCTGGGATAAAATCAATAAAAATAACAGCAAGTTGCTCCAACGGAAAAAAGGCCAGTCGGTGTTCCTATCAGGGAGTCCCTGTTCCTATTGACAAATCAAATGAACAAGCATGGAGACGAACAAACTTACAAACACGCTGATATACAAGACAGAACCTACCTCCGGATGTACCGATAGATGTCGTGGAACCAGTCTGCGTCTGCGTGTAGTAGGCGTTCTTAACCACGTGCTGAGTTGGGGTCAATGTGTACGCTATGGCTGTCATGGATACGGGCTGCAATAGCAGACATGTACAATCGTCTGATTTTGTGTTTTGTAATATAGTATAAGTTCTTACAATGTGGAGTGCAGTGCCGAGACTGACCTCATTTAAAAAAAAATTAGACGAAGAAGATATTTTCTTATATCGTTATGATTAAACCGTGTGATCCATCAAATACTTAAAATCTGAGTATTGAAAAATCAGACAATGTTGTGAAAATGGTAACCATACAAATTATCATCAGTAGCTATCATGCAAATTCGTTATTTTCGAAATAAATATTGTGTTCTTCAGCACTGACTGATAAAGTAAAAACAAAAGCTAATCGAAACTCCTTGGACTTTATTGTAAATAACGCTACCTGACGGTATAAAATCATCCTGACGCACCCGATCGGACTGCGTATATATGATAGAGGTCTCGCGAAAAATCGAGGCTATTAAACGTCATGACGGCAAACAACATGGCGGCATCCACGTCAAGTGTATTATTCAGTTTAATAGTTAAAACTAGTAAAATATACAGATTTGCGCCGTTAAATGACTGTCGCAAAAGCCAACATTTCAATACGTGTTAATCCGTTTCTAACGTATTCAATGCTTTTGGCAGTTTTTCTAATTTACAATCGCTTTCAAATAAACTGCATGACGTCATGTTTTTGACCGTTGTCACGTGACTATTTTTTTGAACGTCAACCAATCGGCTTTCAGGATTTTTTTCAAATGGATAATCTACACTGCTGTATGCTGTAACAGTGCCTTTTACTATCAAGTTTATTAGACAGAAACGCAGAATAGCTCGGCACAGCCATGTCGTCTTTTATTTGTTAAGTCTAGCCTAACAAACTTTTGTTAAGTCTAGCCTAACAAACTTGAATGCAAAAGCCACTGACATGGTACATGTATTTTCCAAGTAACGGTATATCGATATAGTCTGTATGGTATTGCATTATTAAAGCTGTTTACATTTGACTGCGTAAACGATATATTGTTGTGGGATATACGGAACTTCGTAAATATATTTACGCTCTTTCACGAATATGCTTAAAATAAAGTATGATTGTACGATAATTATTAAAGTTTCTTTAGTTATGTTTAGAAGGGTTAACAACATGCGTTATATAGAGGATCCTACATGAATACGTATTCATTATTGAATTTATTAAACGATTTGGCAAAATGATATAATGCGAGGATCTTGCCGAGCATTATGTCATTTTTGCTAACGAGTTTAATAAATTCAATAATGAATGAGAACGAATGTTAGATTCTATTGATCCAATAACTCGCATGTCGATTTTATTGCATTTTGTCTTTAACAGGCGAAACCGACATAAACCGTGGAATTGGATCATAGTCATCATCAATTTTTTTGTCAGCGCATAGTAGACTTATTTGCATACCTATATAACTAGTGGTACATCAAAAATATAGAATGGTGTTATTCCACTCCCACACCGTAAGTTATGTGATAAATGTTTATATTAACACAGGTATAGATGATAACTATTGTTCGGGGCGCTTGTTTCAGCCAAAGTTTTTTTGGACTTTTAAGACAAAATTCAACTAGGACCGAATATATCAGTGAAACGGACATTTTTAGTGGTAAATAAAAATACCTTACTTTTCAAAATCGATTGAGAAATAAAATATTCACATCCAAAGATTTATTTTTTTTGATTATGCATTTTCAATGCAAAATTCTGCTTCATGAAAAATTTGAAAAATATTTTGTGTTTAGAATTGTTATCCAAAAATGTGTTTAATGTGTTGGATAAATGTAAATTAAGACACTCTGAAAGTTTTATAGCAAAATATAAAGGGCCAACTGAAAATATTTGAGATTTCTTAATTTTCTGCTGCATCAGCCACAAGGAATTTACATGGGGAAAGCCTCACCAAAAATGGTTGTAAAATATTTATTTCTCAACCGAATTTTGAAAAGTAAGGTATTTTTATTTACCTCTAAACATTCAAGTCTAATGCTATATAACTTACGTAGCTAGCATATTTCACTACCGTTCATGAACAGTCTCAATCAAACCGAGACTGTAATATGTTGTATGTGTCGTGTTCGGCCGTTACCAAAGGTCCATTATCATACTCTTTTACGGTCGTATTTATAAAACTGCTCATGTTAATCCCGACAAACTTGTGTCTGAAGCAAGCGCTCCATACAATAATAAAATATATTTGAAACGCTAAGGCATAAGGGTAAAATAAATCTTGAAGGTGGTTACGGTACATTATCGTGAATATGTATATACCGGTATTATAACTACAAAACATATACGGTTATCGTAAACATGTATACGGAATATCACGAATACGGCCGAGGTATATCGCGATGGTGCCTACTCACCGGCCCTGTTGATGGTTTAAGCTTAACAATAAACGTTCCCGAGTTTATTGCCGCTGTAATAGCTGTAGCTACGGTGTTGAGGTCTTGTTCTTGTTTAGGATTCTCTACATCGCCTATAAAATGAGAGAAGAACGTATACCGTATGTACATATAAGGAATGAAGCGTGCAGTAAACTGAAAGTCGATGATATTATACAATTAATTAGAATTTAGGTACGTACATCATGGGTTACACATAATATATGTTTGGTTTGCGTTAATGCATATTTGTTTGCTTTTATAGTGGTACGTGGCTGGAATAAGCTATGCCATTTATTGTTAATAGTTCAGATCGATGGCGGATAGCCCTTACGGATCACGGCTGCTCAAAACGCGCAAATGAACAAGATGTATAGCCGTTACGGACCATGGCTGCTTAAAAATGCGCACAGATCTACGGTGAACTGCCGTTACGGATCATGGCTGCTCAGAAACGCGCACAGATCCACGGTGAATTGCCGATTAACTGCACATATCACGGGCCCTGGCCGCTACAAAAGTGGACAAGACAAATAGTCAGTCAATGGTATGCGGGTCAGATAGGAAAACTTGTATTCCTCGGTATGACCGTATTAATGGGTGAACATAGTTATACCGCGTACTGCAATTCTCGATCATCACCGTATACCCATGAAAGATCTGTGTATTTTAACATATTTTCTGAATATACGTTAGATACATAATTGCTGCTCATAACTCAATCATCACGTCGTAATAAGGACATATTTCGAGTCTAATTGTATTTGGTGGGGAGAGAATTTCTACAGGTAACTGTAAATCACTGTTAGCCATACAATTTCATGAGCTAAGTGTGATATTCAATTTTTCTTCAGATTATGAGGCCCACCCAATAAAGTATTTGTGACCAGTACACATAATAACACATTAAAGAATGTTGTATATTTATCGTGTTGTGCTCTGATTTTTGGTCTAAAAACAATTAAGAAATACCAGATAAGTTTTGTATTCAAAAGCTAAATTATGAACATATATTTCTTCATTAAAGTAAATTACAAAGTGTTGTTAAGCTATTCTTACCCTCAATATAGCAATGCTATACAAATAAAAAACTAAGAACGGGCCTCAAGTTATATATCTGAGTTGATCAGTCATGTAGCGTGCTGGTTGTAAATATTCAAGCTTCCCATGCTTTTTCAGTGACCAAGTAGCGTTGGGAAATTTGTCCTTAAACATAAAAATTCACAAAACCTGAGATTCAAGATCACGGATGTTTATATATCCTTGATCAAATCATGAATCTAATCTTCCCGATCACATTCGTGCGATAAGGGAACATATATCCTTTAATTATCGTTTGATTTATTGATAAGCTCTTCACCGGGAGTTTTAAGTCCCTTGTTTACGCATCAGGTAGTGGCCACTCCAACATATTTGATCCTAGCATTGATTTCGAACGATCGTGCGATCGTCAGATAGCAAATCTTAAAATAAAATATTTTGAAATTGAAATTTGTACTATCACTTACCGCTTATATATCTACTTTACTTTTTACTTTAATAATGTGTTATTGCGGATATGTTACAATATATGTTATTAATCACAATATTACTAGCAGCATATGCAAATGGATCGAACTACAAGTTATTAGAGCATAAATTACAGTTTCCATTATGGCTGGAAAATGTATGTGACTATCAGTTTGAAATTCTCACAGTAAAAGGACACAAGAAAACATTTAACTATCAGAAAAAAGTTGTTAAACACTGCCGTGCCATCCACCACCCACATGATCTCCATACAAATAACACTGACCCCGCATCCCTGGTATCATTTAACATATATTTATATAATAGTTTAGTTTATATAACTCGTAAACAATTAACCGCCAGCTAATTGACTTTTAAAGATACACGCGGTAATCTGGAAATTTAAATCATCATTTTCAAGTTCTTGTAAACCTGCTTCCACATAGTTAAATAAATCTTAATAAAATTTTGATTTTTTTTCTATATTTTCTTCGTTGTTCTAATATGTTTTAATATACTATTGGTCTAATATGATCCACAATTAATAAGACAAAAATTAACAAGTATTAAGCAAATAAGCAAGTTCTTAACTACTACATGTAGCTGGGGGTCGCGAGATTTAAAAAAATCAAAATTGTCGTGTGTCCCTCAACATTTTTAACCAAGCTGGTCAATCACAAATATTTCTATAAGTTTACAGAATAAACGTTCATAACAAGCTGCTATGTATAAATATGATGCATACTAATAAATAGCAACTTCTTACGATTGTTTATCTTTGAAGGTCACGGAAATATTTGTGAACGAATTTTCAGTACTTGAGCTCAAGTCCAAGAATAGTTTGAAGAATGGTTGGTGAATTCCAGGCCTGGTGTTGTTTTGTGTGTGTTTTTTTTCTTTGTTGATAGACTGGCGCACTTAAAAAAATACTACTACTTCTTTGTGCGCTTGTTTCTGCAAAAAGTTTTTTTGGACTTTTAAGACTTAATTTAAATACCAAAACAACTTATGCATCAGTGGAATCTGTATTTCTGTGGTAGATAAAATAACTTACTTTTCAAAATAGGTTGTGAACAAAAAACAATCAGGTCAGAACGTTGTTTTTGATATTGCATATTCAAAGCCAAATTCCGCTTCATGAAAAGGAAGAAGCACACAAAATTGAATTTCTACCCAAAAACTGTTATAATGTGTTGGATAAATCTATTTCAAAACACCCTGATAGTGTTATAACAAAATATTAAAACTGAAAGATACTGAAGCTTAGCCTTCACTGCCCCAGTACGGCAACAAACAGTTTACATGAGAAAATTATTTTGGCCGTGAAATAATTCAGTTCTCAACCAATTTTCGAAACTAAGGTATTTTTTTTATTTACATATAACTTAACAATTTCGATTCAAATGTTGAATAAATTATAAAATGAATGTAAAAACTGCTCATGCATATGCTGAAAAACTTTTGGCTGAACTAGTTCTGTCAAAATAGTAAAACTAGTAGAACTAAGGTGCATATACATGGAAACATACCTATCTGAGGTGCCTTGTCGAGTAGCGTGAACTGTACAATGATATCGTTGTTGTCGGCGTAGTCGACCTGCATAATATAAAGTGACAGTTATTTAAAAATTGATTCGTACTTTTTCGACGTTTATGCAGGTTTTACAGGGATTGTAGCCATACAGCCAAACAATCGTGATTAATGAGAGTACTGATCAATGTCGAAAAGGATGAAAGAATTATCAAAATCGGATGATAAACAAAGAAGATATGATCATTTAAAAGTTCTTTTGAAATGGATATGGGAGCCGTCGTCGCATACTTGTATAAACAAATTCGTCTACTATGGTGCTATACTATGTTACGAGCCTTCCGGCATATAATAAAAAAAGATCATTACTGGAGTAAGTGGTCTGGAAGTTGCATCACCTCTTTCGGATATGACATATCTCCAGGATCACTCTAGGCTAGAGCCTCTCGTGAGATCCTGCAGATATGACATGTCTCCAGGATCACTCTAGGCTAGAGCCTCTCGTGAGATCCTGCAGATATGACATGTCCACTCGAGGTGATACAAACTTCCAGATCACGTTTCTCTAGTAATAATCCTGATTTATCATACTGCAAAGAATATCCTCAGGGTTCCATTGGTCAATGTGCCGCAGACATGAGCCCATGTCTCGTCTGCGACGTGAACATTTGACGATTGATTTCCCCATGGGTGCCTCATACTTTCAATGCACAAAAACAAAAATGCGCAGCTAACTTTCCGATTCGGTGCGGAAACCGTCGACTGGTTCTTTCAAAACACCAACATTCCATAATTAAAGTGTCTTTTTTTCTTAAAATATCCGCTAAATGTGACGTCAGGTGTTTATACATTCGCAACATCTCGTACACTGATTCGCAACATGACTCGAATGTAATACGCAGGTTTCCATATTGGTAACGTCATACAAGCGTGACGCGCGTCAGATTCCCGCCAAAACGAATTTGCGTTCAAAATCAAAGTTATCTTCAACAGTTTGCAATGCCATTTAGCCTATTGCTCCATCTATAGTTTATTTACGTGACAGCAGTGATAAAACCTTCATCTGTATTGTAAATAACAAACATGCAACGCAAATCATACATCAACACGTGTGGCAAGCGGCCATATTGTTTATGTAGCAACAGCTAAGCAACAGTGCACTATTTTCTGTGCCGTTGCCTTCCGGTTAACAGAATGTCAATATTTTGAACATACAGAAGCGCCGTGATAATAGAGGCATGCTACGGGGAAATTGGCTGAATAAAAAAGAAACCGTTGGTGAATATAATTTTCAGGCAGGGAATATGAGCCCATGTCCCCTGTCAAAAATCCAAATAACTAATAATATCACTATCTTAAGAGACTTAAACACGTCTGTCTCTGTAAATGACTGTGCATTACAATTATACGATGTTTATTTCTGTACAAGTATACGATCATACAAAAGGGCTAACTAAAATAAGGTAGTTGTTAACCTGTATATTGTTGATTCGAAGGACAGACAGGCCTCCCACGCCTTGTATCTCAGTAAGGAGGTAGTATTTGAAAATTTCTAAATTTGAGCTTGCCAACTCTCTATAATGTCCTAAAATACACAAACGAACACGTTAACTCGTGTATAACACATACGTAGAGTGTTCTATTTTTCAACTTTGATAAATTTAATTTATATGTAATTTATAAGTTTTGACATAAGTGGCAAGCTTAAACTTAGACAAAAAAATAATTTTGTTCTTTAAATACTGAACTGTGGCCAGCTATCTCTTATCCTGAAGCTCTACAGGTATTTCACCACCAATTGTGAACGTAATAGAAAGCGTTTTGTGTTAATTTGTGTATTTACGGGTAATTAACATGATACTCAATCTCATTTCGTTTCGACTGACCAATTGTTTCACTTCCGCATTGAGATTGACCAATGACATCGTCTTCGCGTGTAGATTTACCAATCACCTGTTCATGTACCAATATCACAGATGAGAATTTATTTATTAATCACCTGCTTTACCAATGTTACATAACTTCCATAAGTTGATTGACCAATCAATTGGTTTTGGTAGTTGATTGGTATATCTTATCATATTACTCGTAGATGTAAAATGTTCCTTGACGGAGCAGTGGACTAGTGTTCGAATCTCACCTGAATATTGTTTATTCTCAGGGCAGACAAATCGGTCGAGCGGACGTATCCAGCCAATGAAATGGCCTGAAGACTTGCATATCTGAATTGCTCTAAGTTTGAGTTTGCCACTTGTCTAAAACTGCCTTTGAAAGGAAACAAATAAAAGAATAAGTAAATTAGGATAAGTAAGGTAAGTAAGTAAGCAATCAAGCAAACCAAAAACAAGCAAGTATATATGTAATAAGCAAGCAAACCAGCAAGTAAGAATATATGTAATAAGCAAGCAAGCAAGTAATAATATACGTAATAAGCAAGCAAACCAGCAAGCAAAAACGTAAGCATATGTAATAAGCAAGTAAGAGTATATGTAATAAGCAAGCAAGCAAGTAATAATATATGTAATAAGCAAGCAAGCAAGTAAGAATATATGTAATAAGCAAGCAAGCAAGTAATAATATATGTAATAAGCAAGCAAACCAGCAAGCAAAAACGTAAGCATATGTAATAAGCAAGCAAGCAAGTAAGAGTATATGTAATAAGCAAGCAAACCAGAAATTAAGCAAGTAAGTATAAATGAAATAAGCAAGTAAGCAAGCAAGTAAATAGGTAAGTAATACAGTAAGTAAGTACGTAAGCAAGCGAGTAAGAAAATAAGTAAGAAAGTAAATAGTAAGTAAGTAGGAAAAAAAGAAAGAGTAAGTAAGTGAGTAAGTAAATAAGTAAGTAAGGTAATTGTGATAAATAAGTAAGCAAGTAAGTAAGTAAGTAAATAAGTAAGTAAGTAAGTTAGTAATTTGTTTGTTTGTTTGTATGGTGTTTTACGTCATTTTCAACACATGCAAGGTTATATATGACGGTCGATTTTTTTTGGTGGAGACAGACCACCCACTTTTCCTGGTTAAAATCAGTACTGTACACCTCCCGCCATCCGTAAATAAGTAAGTAAGTAAGTAAGTAAGCAAGCACGTATGTTAGTAAGTAAACAAGCAAATAAGCAAGTAAGAGTAAGAAAGTATTTAAATAAGTAAGTAAGTAAAATAAATAAAATAATGCAAGTAATTAAGTAAGCGATAGCAAGAAACGTAAGTAGGTAAATTAAATAAGTAAGTAAGTAAGTAAGTAGGTAAATAATAATGTAGGTAAGTCCTTTGAAAAGCTGCAAATGACCCATTACAAAAATTAGTCATTTTCAAATGTGTTTTTTTAATAAACAACACAAAAACGTTATAAACATACAAACTGAATATCTTACAAACAAACACAATCCACTGATTAGGAAACAATTTGAAATCAATTAAGACAATAACATTATTATAGTTCATAATGCGTTAAAACGTATCAGACAATTGTCTTGCTAAGTCCAGTTATTTTAATTATCAAACATAATGACTAATCTATTCATTATTTGCACTTAATTTAGAGTTATTTGGTTATCAAAGTGTAATGGTGGTCATACATGTACTATGTATAGTGTACATGTAACTACTACAACAAGAAGAAAATTGGGCCCGAAAGACGTTGGACATACCTGGTAATTTAAAGGTGAAATCTCGTTTTTCTGTGTAATTAAAACATTGGCTGATATCATACGACCAAATCGCGGGTTTTCGTTCATCGTAGTCATAGATGTTATATACGTAATCGTTGCCCTGAAAAATAGTGTACTCTTGAGTGAGAATAGCTAAAATAAGTGTAAGTTGGCCATGGAAAAGAATAGTTTTCAATATTACAAGTTGACTCTGGAAGAGACATTGTAAATTGGCCCTGTAGGGAATATATATAATAATGATTAGCCCTGGAAAAAAATAGTTTTCGAAAATGTAAGTTGGCTCTGGAAGAGACAGTGTAAATTGGCCCTGCAGGGAATATATACTCAGTTGCAAAAGCAAGTGTACACTTTGAGAATTTTACTTTACACCCTATCCTCTTTATCAAGTGACAAGCCCTCTTTATCAAGTGACAACTTGATATTGGCAATGTAATGATAACAACTGTAGTACCAAACATGGCATATTCATTTTTAAATTTGTCAATTTAATTCTAAAAAAAACTTTATACAATTAAATCTAAACAAAACTCAGTGAACACTTTATTTTGCAACTGAGTATAGATAATGATTGGCCGTGGAAGAGAATAGTTTTAGAAATTGTAAGTTGGTCATGGAAGAGACAGTGTCAATTGGCCCTGAAGGGAATATATATAATGATTGGCCCTGGAAAAGAACATTAATACTAATTGCTAGTTGTGACTGAAAGTTACTCAAGGAAGACAATAGCAAGAATAATTACTGTAAAGTTCAACACTACAGCGGAAAGGATACGTACATTTTGTCTTTTCAACAAAAAAATCAAAAACGGCACAGACTAAACAGCTTCAGGAAAACTACTGTCCTGTATAAAGAGGCAAATAAAGGGAAATCCCTACGCATATGAATTTAACAATACTAATTGGAAATGAAATGGTGGTCTCTTGAAGCAGGTGGTCTCTTAATATAGGTGGTCTCTTAATATAGGTGGTATCTTAATATATGTGGTCTCTTAATATAGGTGGTCTCTTGAAGCAGGTGGTCCCTTAATATAGGTGGTCTCTTAATATAGGTGGTCACTTGAAGCAGGTGGTCTCTTAATATAGGTGGTCTCTTAATAAAGGATGTCTAGTGAAGCAGGTGGTCTCTTAATATAGGTGGTCTCTTAATATAGGTGCTCTCTTGAAGCAGGTGGTCTCTTAATATAGGTGGTCTCTTAATATAGGTGGTCTCTTAATAAAAATTTGACTGCACACAATAAAAAGCAGCAGAGCGGTAATGCCGTCAACCAAAGATGCGTATTAAAAACGGGATTATTCAACAAAAGACCACGGTCAGAAACGCAATATAACGTCAACAACGGGAGACTATTGAGAAATATCAGAAACGAAGTTTCAACAAAATAAAATGAAACGGGGTTTTACGTTTAGTTAACATATCTTAGGTGTTATTGAGACAAAAACCGCAGGCGGAGATGAGACCACGGACGAAGTTTCCCCTCAGACATGCCTCGAACAATGTGCGAACCCAACCGGGTAAATGTCTGGAACTCTAAAGGTCACGACATTATCCCCTGACCCCCTGACCCCCTGATCCCCTGACCTACTGACCCCCTGACCAACTGAACCACTGACCTACTGAGACCGCTATAGTTTAACAAGGGATGCGTAATGAAAGCTACATACAAATCCAGCGTGCAGGGTCATCATTACGGGCATTCCAAACTGAAGTGTGTCCGGAAGGTTTGCCGCATAGTTGCTCTGCAAAGTAAAAACAAATAATAAGTATAAACCGCATGTGAAATTGATAATATAACTCTTAAAATAATATAAATAGTATGCAACCAGCACAGTAAACCTAAACTAAATTGTCGTTGGAATTTATTCACTGGCTTTTAAAGATGACAGTATGATTACATCTCTGATTATTCGCATAAAATGCAAACTTTAGCGAGTTTCTCGACATAATACCAAAGGGAAGTAATGCGAATTATATTACACACATTAACCTGCGGAAGTAATGCGAATTGTATTAAACACATTAACCTGCGGAAGTAATGCGAATAGTATTACACATATTAACCTGCGGAAGTTGCGAATAGTATTAAACACATTAACCTAGAAGTAATGCGAATAGTATTAAACACATTAACCTAGAAGTAATGCGAATAGTATTAAACACATTAACCTAGAAGTAATGCGAATTGTATTAAACACATTAACCTGCGGAAGTAATGCGAATAGTATTAAACACATTAACCTGCGGAAGTAATGCGAATAGTATTAACCATATTAACCTACAGATTCTCAGTACACATGTATTCAGCTGTTCGTAATATTTTGCCAGGTACAAATAATGTTATTTTAAATAATGTATTTGGTCTTATTTTATACTTTTTCAGTGTTTCTAACACTGACATGTGTGTTCCTCGGATATATAGCGTGTATTAATATCATCTGAATCCCGAGACCTCGGGTTCAAACCTTACTGATGCCACTAGGTTACTTTGGTGTGCCGTAGACAAGACCCAGCCTCGTCCCTAGAAGCCAGGCGATCCCGTTAATTAATACTCTATCCATCAATCATTTAAAGAATCATGAAAATATTGTCGATATTAAGAGTAGGACAGGATTCCCGAATTCCTATGTATCAATCCCCTCTCTCTGGGACCGCTGGTATCCCGAATTCCTATGTATCAATCCCCTCTCTCTGGGACCGCTGGGTTCCCGAATTCCTATGTATCAATCCCCTCTCTCTGGGGCGGCTACAATGTGTTGATGAGTCGTTAAGCAACATTTCTATACAACTATATAAATCACGGCAATATCTTAACTCGAACAAGCGTCTAAAACATAACGGATAAACGTACCGATGCAAAGTACCATTCCCACGTGGAGTTTAACCCCGCGCCAGGGGAGGGCCAGTCTGTCCGCTCAGCAATCCACACATCAGTCAAAATATTACGAGCCGAACGCTATAAAAAAAACACGTCTTAATATTAATAAACACAATATTATCTAGGTCAAATATGGAATGTCTGATATTATAATAAACATACAGTATAAACAACACAGCTTACAGCATGTGAGTCATTATCCGCGAAAATGCACTTACTTATAACAGTACAAAGGGAAATAACTAACAAATATATATGAATCAGAGAGTTATGGGCCTTTTATAATACGTATTCATTCGATCCTGTTGAAGATGTGTACACAGTTTCATTATTGTACACAAAATACTTTGACAGTTATAAGTCAGACTCACTTGAAAAAGGCAGTTAAGTTCCAGATTAAACATGTTTTTCAAAGGGTAATACTTGGAAAATATATGACCAGAGAGTTACGGACCTTTATTACATGTATTCACAGGATCATGCTGAATATGTTTACAAAATGTCATTATCGTAGATCTTTTACTTTGAAAGACAGACGGGGTACAGACGGACGGACACATGGTCGGAACGCCAGGACATAATAAGACCCTACGTGCATATACAAATGGAGCTCAACTTACAGTTCCTTCATAAACGTAAGCGGTCTTATCAAAGTAGAAGAACTCTTTCGATGATCTTATTCGAACATGTGTGGGGTCGGCGTTCCTGACGTCGAATCCAGCGTTGGAAATAGCAGTTGCTGTGCAGTTACCTCGAACAGTGTCTATAACGTACGCCACACCTATATGTACGGAACACATGGGTCAGTAAACGTAAAACAGTATATAACGTACGCCACCCCTATATATGTACGGAACACATGGGTCAGTAAACGTAAAACAGTATATAACATACGCCACCCCTATATATGTACGGAACACATGAGTCATTCAACGTAAAACAGTATATAACGTACGGCGCCCCTATATATGTGCGGAACACATGGGTCAGTGAACGTAAAATAGTATATAACGTGCGCCACCCTTATATATGTACGGAACACAAGGGTCAGTAAATGTAAAACAGTAAATAACGTATGCCACCCCTACATATGTACGGAACACATGGGTCAGTAAACGTAAAACAGTATATACCGTACGCTACACCTATATATATATACGGAACACAGGAGCTATTATATAAAATATTTGATATATATACAGAACACAGGATCTATTATATAAAATATTTGATATATATACGGAACACAGGAGCTATTATATAAAATAGTTGATATATATACGGAGCACAGGAGCTATTATATATAATATTTGATATATATACGGAACACAGGAGCTATTATATACAATATTTGATATATATACGGAACACAGGAGCTATTATATAAAATATTTGATATATATACGGAACACAGGAGCTATTATATACAATATTTGATATATATACGGAACACAGGAGCTATTATATACAATATTTGATATATATACGGAACACAGGAGCTATTATATAAAATATTTGATATATATACGGAGCACAGGAGCTATTATATATAATATTTGATATATATACGGAACACAGGAGCTATTATATATAATATTTGATATATATACGGAACACAGGAGCTATTATATACAATATTTGATATATATACGGAACACAGGAGCTATTATATACACTATTTGATATATATACGGAACACAGGAGCTATTATATACAATATTTGATATATATACGGAACACAGGAGCTATTATATATAATATTTGGAATGATTCAGCAGGAGATTGAACCCACGTCCTCCCGCATGTGAACCGGACGCTCTACCATTACGCCACCGCAGCGGTACAACGTCCTCCCGCATGTGAACCGGACGCTCTACCATTACGCCACCGCAGCGGTACAACGTCCTCCCGCATGTGCACCGGACGCTCTACCATTACGCCACCGCAGCGGTACAACGTCCTCCCGCATGTGAACCGGACGCTCTACCATTACGCCTCTACCATTACGCCACCGCAGCGGTACAACGTCCTCCCGAATGTGAACCGGACGCTCTACCATTACGCCACCGCAGCGGTACAACGTCCTCCCGCATGTGAACCGGACGCTCTACCATTACGCCACCGCAGCGGTACAAATAATAAAACTGCATATAAACCATTTTCATTTAGTCTCCATCAGACCTAAAACATTCAAAATATCTTAAGGCTGTGAGTTGTTTCAAATTGCTGTGTAATTGTCATGGTTTACTCCTCAGTCTGATAATAAGATTATGAATCCATCTTTGTTTTGTCGTTGAAAATTACTTAAAAACACAATATGCGACATTGTACATCATTGTACATCAATGCATTGGAAAGGATACTCAAAAGTTCAGGAATCATGTGCACTGTTTTGTTTACATTAAATCATATTAGAAATGTTTTATGATAGACGGATTTTCAGAGAAATCTCCAAGACAAAGTTCAAACTCGGTTACTTAAAATTCTAAACATTTAAACTTGCCATGCTAGAAAGTGTTAAAGGCTAAAACTTAACTCAATTTATACGAAAATAAGAACCGATTTATAAAGCCATGCCGGTAAATGCTTCATAAGCATAGAGAATTACATGTATTTGGTAGTTGACGTGTTGTTACTTCATTCGTTCACACATAGTTGCCTATGTTATCTTTTATGATACGGAATTCCGTTTGGATATCTGGTAATCCCGCGATTCTGCCATCAACACGACCGAGAAAGGATGGGAGAAACGAGACGACAATGCCGCGAGACGATCTCCTCATGTTCTCGCTTTATCACCTCTTCTTCCATATGCTGACCAACTTCATCATATTGAAGATACTGTAGTTTGAGGTGTACGCAAAAGAAAAAGAAAAGATGCAAGATAAAGTATAAGAATAGGTGAATATAAAAAAGTAATTTAAAAAAAAAAAAAAAAAAAGACTAGCTTTAAAGAAAGATTTTGGACACTCGAGATTTGAACACCTCATTTGATCCAACTGTCACTAGATCTGGGGTTTAATGCGTTCCATTCCTTTGTAGTCCTGGGGAAGAACGCGCATTTTTTGCTGTTGATGTCGCAACTTGGTATATCTGATATGTCAGATTGTGATGGTGTCTTGTTCTTCTTGCCGGTGGTATAAGCCGACCTTCTTTACTGATAGCAACCATTTGATTTTCGATTTTGAAGAATATTGTCAGTCTTGCATCTTTCCTTCGATCTTGGAGCGACCTCTAGTTCAGTTGTTCCAAAATGTCTCCCACACTCGAGCGATTTCTGTACCTCTGCATGGTGTATCTTGCAGCCCTTCTCTGTACTTTCTCCACTTCTTGGATATCTGCTTGAGTGTGGGTTCCCATACAGTGCTGGCATATTTCACCAGTGGTCTTACTAGAGACTTGTTCTGAGGAATCCCAATGTCGTGTTTGCCTTGTTGCAAATGTTGGATATATGGGTCTTCCAGTGCGGGTCCAGATGTGATAGTGACGCCGAGGTATTTGTCTGATTTTACTCGTTCGAGATTGTGACCGTTGAGATTGTGGTTGGCGCTGATTGTTTGTTTTTTCTTGTTGGTGATGGTTAGTATGGTACATTTAACAGGATGCAAACTCATTTTCCATGTAGATTGCCACTGGTTTAGCATGATTAAGTCTTCATGAAGGGTATTTGCGTCTGTCTGTGATTTGATGACGAGACAGACTATGGTATCGTCGGCGAAGAGTCGGACTCTAGATCTGATCTCACGTGTTGTCTGAATCTCAGAGTCCGTCCTCGCGTTCACGCATTTCCTCTATCGGGCATAGGGCGAGATGGCGTGATTGCGAGAAGTCCAAAAGGCACAAGACAGTCATGTTTGATCTACTTTACGGCATAACATATTCTGTTCTGTTCTGTGGTTGACTTACCAGTATGAAAGTCGTGTACCTCTGTAAGAACGTTCGTGCCATATGGACTGTTCGTGGGTGCGTACTCATAGCGTACCAGACCCAGGTCGTAGTTGTAATACTCCTGCAAATACAACCATGGTATAATTACATTTACATTTCCTAAGTTACCGAGATGTTGAGATTTATTTGTTGAAAACACGTGCTACTCTGTCTTCATCCTCGAACTCTATATGCTGGTTTTTGAACAAATAAAACACATTATCTGTTATCTGATTTTACACACGCAGTTAAAAAGGCACATTGTAAGAACACCAAATGTAGAAACTATCGTAAATGTAAAAATAAATAATAATAATAATACGGTAAAAAAATATATATAATGCTAAATGTAAAACATGACACAAATGTAAAAAAACAAAAACTGATCAACCTAAATGTAAAACAAATTCTTGTTATTTTCATCTGCCTCATTTTTTAAATTTAGCATTAGATATTTTTATACATTTACGGCAATTTTTACATTTGAGTTTCTTACACATGTTAATGATATTCGTACGTGGGTTACTGTCTCGATATAAATGCTGTAGTTAACTGTATGCAGGATGTTATTGCCTTATATTACCTGAAAAGCATGCTTATATTAACCTGTTTAAATGATGTAGTTAACTTTATAAATGCTGTAGTTACCTTTATAAATGCTTACCTTTATAAATGATGTAGTTACCTTTATAAATGCTTACCTTTATAAATGATGTAGTTACCTTCATAAATACTGTAGTTACTCTTACAAATGCCGGAGATATCTTTATAAATGCTCTAGTTACTTTGTATAAATGTTGTAGTTACCTTCTACAAAGGATGCAGTTACATTTATTAATGCTGAAGTTACCTTTATAAATGTGGTAGTTATCTTGTACAAACGCTGTATTTACCTTTATAAATGTGATAGTTACCTTTATAAATGATGTAGTTACCTCTATAAATGATGTAGTTGCCTTTATAATTGCTGTAGTTTCCTTGTATAAATGTTGCAGTTACCTTTTATACATGTTGTACTTACCTTTATAAATACTGTCTTTATAAATACTGTAGTTACCTTTATAAATGTGGTAGCTACCTTTATAAATGATGTAGTTACCTTTATAAATGCTGAAGTTACCTTTATAAATTAGGTAGTTACCTTTATAAAATGAAGTAGTTACCGTTATAAAAGCTGAAGTTACTTTTATAAATGCTGTAGTTACTTTAATAAATGATGTAGTTACCTTCACAAAATAATGTAGTTACCTTAATAAATGCTTTATTTACCTTTATAATTGCTGTAGTTACCTTTATAATAAATGCTGTAGTTACCTTGACAAATGATGTAGTTACCTTCATATATTCTGATATTAACTTTTCAAATGGTGTAGTTACTTTTATAAATGGTGCAGTTACCTTTATGAATGATGTCCTTACCTTTAAGGATAATGTAATTACCTTTTCAAATGTGGTAGTTACCTTTATAAATGTGGTAGTTACCTTTATAAATGTGGTAGATATCTTTATGAATGTTGTAGCTATCTTTATAGATAATGTAGTTACATTTATAAATGTGGTAGTTACCTTTATAAATGTGGTAGATATCTTTATGAATGTTGTAGATATCTTTATAGATAATGTAGTTGCATTTATAAATGTGATAGTTACCTGAAGGAATGCTGTCGTTACTTTTATAAATGATGTAGTTACCTTTATAAATGATGTAGTTACCTTTATAAATGAAATAATATTGTTGTCCAGCTGTACAATTTCTGATGTAAAATGGAAGGCAGACGCGGGTGTCGGCAACGGGTTGGTGTTCTTGCGTTTGGGGCAAAATACCCCTGGTGGTGTCTTAAAACAAAATGAAAGGTCCAATAACTCTCAGTTTTATGGAAGATAATAGGATCGTTACCAGAGTAACGTGTTCTGAAACTTTCAAGTAGGTAAATGCCAGATCAAGGATCTGGGATCTGGCATTTACCTACGAGATGTGATACAAACTTCCAGAACACGTTACTCTAGTAATGATCCTTTTATTATATACCTCTTACACATCATTAACATAGAAATATTTGCATTGCTATTGCATACACATTCAATAAAGCATATTATTTCTTGATAAAGTGCAGCGGGAAAATGTATGTAGTTTTAAAGGGGTTGATGCACTATTTTCGAACACGATTTATTTAAAAGGGCTCTCAAAGACATGAAAAAAGTTGAAAGAATTATCAAAATGGCGTGACAAATAAAGGAGATATGACCTACTGAAAATTTGCCAAGAAACATAAATGGAGGAGGCCATCTTTGAACGATGACGTCATTGCGCCTTTTTACCATATATGGAATATTGACAAAATGTCTTTTAAAGCAAAGAAAATCACTGCATATGAAAAATAAGCATACAATTTATACATTTTACATCTGTATATCTATTTTTAATCAATTTGCAGTGATTGTCGTTGCTTTAAAGGACATTTTGTCAATATGTTATATATGGTAAAAAGGCGCGATGACGTCATCGTTCAAAGATGGCCGCTTCCATTGATGTTCATTGCAAATTTTCAATAGGTCACATCTCCGTTAGTTTTCATGATATTTCGATAATTCTTTCAGCTTTTTTCAAGTTTTTGAGAGCCCTTTTAAATAAATCGTGTTTGAAAATAGTGCATCAACCCCTTTAAGGTGTTGGTGTTCATTGGTCTGACCTACTTGTTTTTAACGTCGTCTTGACGTTCTCGCGCATAGTGGCGTAAAACTTGCTTGAATCATTGTAAAAACTGCAGTTCTATTTTTAGTAAGATAGTGATACTAATTCTATTTTTAGTAGCATAGTGATAACCTGTAGTGTGATACAGGTTGTTGGATTCCATTGTAAGAAAATGAAGGTACTATGTATATATTATTGATAGGTACATGTATATAATAAAGATAATTACTATATCAAGTAGAAGATAACTAACGTTGGTATATAAATGTTAAAGAACAAATTCTTATTTAGGTTTTAGTTATTACCAAATTTCTTTTACTGTTATTTAATAACTTCATTCTTAAATATTCATATATTTCGATGATAATACATTCGAAAGATGTATAATGAATAGAAATATATAATTTTTTCTTTATTTTCAGAATATTTTGTTTGTATAAACATAGTTTTAAAAAGATAAAACTTATTATGATTTGCTTTTGTGTTTTCACAAAAACCAGTGAACTTGCTTAGTCAAAACTTCAGTTAACCTCTTTTTATTTTCTTAAAAAGTTCATGTAATGAAAATACCATAATTGGACAGAAAACATAAATGTGTGGTAAGTTTTGATATGCGTAAACGTGTATGCATACGTATAGGTTATTATATTTGTATTGGGATATGCACGAGTTATTTTGCGTATTAATATTGCGCGTCTTTAGGAGCGCAATATGTATGCGCAAAAGAACGAGTACATATATCCCAATATAAAACTAATAACCGTTTTATTGCATACGCATTTTTAAATTAGAGAGAATAAAATAAGTTGAAACTTTTAATTTTCACCAAAAACATTTATTTGAAACAAACATATTGTCGTTTTTCACAATAAAATCGACATTGTTTACATCACGTGTCATATTTTCTTTGACATGAACAGAAAAGTGCACCAATCACGAACGAGTATACATTACACACCAAATATGACTTCTACACGTCAATATGGGCGAATATTCTACACGTCAATATGGGCGAATATTGACGTTTCCTGTTACACTGAAAGTAAACGGAGCTTGTAAATGCGTATGCAATAATTGCATTTATGGCAAAGGCATTTACAAGCTCCGTTTACTTTCAATGTAACAGGAAATAGAGATTACTGGATATGCTAAAATAAAGATGCTGGGATCGATTATAGAGAAATCCTTCACGAGATGATAGGCGTGTGGTTCTTTTCACGAACGAGCGTAAGAGAGTGAGTGAAAAACAACACATGCCTACCATCGAGTGAAGGATTTTCATATAATCGATACCAACAGTTAAATAATCCATGTATTACATTTTTAATCAGATTATGTATGATTTTAACCAGAATTATACGCTTTATTTAGCGTTATAGACGGATGACGTCGACGTCACCAACACGTTATTGACGTCATAACTCAACGTCGCAGTTAGTTATTTTTGTGTTCGCAGTTAGTTATTAATATTTAGCGATTATGAATATTCTTTCACTGAGAAATCCCAATCTTTCACCAATAAAAATACAATAAACGTCAATATTAGCTGATATTGACGTGTAGTAAAGTCACATTGGGTGTGTAATGTATACTGATGTAAGTATAACTTACCTCAAACACCGTCAAGTCGTGTGCGACTGTCGTAACATCTGCAAATTCGTAAGAGTGATCGAACGCACGAGGTTTTCCGAATTCCCAGACTTTTCCGTACACATGAGCCCGGACTGGTACCTGGGCTTGTATGTTGGCTGTATGCCATGTCGCCGCTGAAACATTGGAGTTTGGAGTGTAATCACGAAATCGAAACAGTCAAAATAAGTGTATGTGCAGTGTCACCTTGCTTTCGTTGGAAGTTGACAAAGTGTCAAGTGTTTATATCTAATCTTTGCCAGGACTATTTGCGAGAACTGGAAATTTCGAAATAAAATAATGATGAAAAGGATCTGATAGAAAAGTGTGCACTGCAATTGTAAATAAATATATTTTATATTTAGTTATTTTAAAAGAGGATGAAAGTAACTATTTTTCGCGAGATTTTAAACCTAATTCAGATATTAATCTACTAATAGAATGGTTTTCTTGAACGCTATATTTATGGAATACAGTGAACATGCGCGATGCTTCTTGTTAATCCGGTAGTAGTTGCGTTGTCATGTGACCTGATTTCCAGAGAACGTATGTGTGCGACCAGAAATGGTATGTGTCTGGCTATGTACCACTTAAATACCAGTCTATAATCATCGTTTCGATATGCTGACATCCAAAGTACCAGTCTACAAACATCGATGTATGCGAGACTTATTACTTATTACTAAAGAACTAGTCCATAATCATATGTGTGATATTTACAGCTAAACCAGTCCACAATCATCGATGCGAGACGTACTGCTAACGAACCAGTCCACAATAAGGCTTACAACTAAACAAAACATGCCACTATTATCGATGCGTGACGTATTACTAAAGAACCCGTCCAAAATCATCGATGCGAGACTTTTTATTAAAGAACCAGTCCACAATCATCGTTGTGAGACGCATTACTCAAGAACCAGTCCACAGTCATCGATGTGAGACTTACTACTAAAGAACCAGTCCACAACCATCGATGCGAGACATACTACTTAAGAACTAGTCCATAATCACCGATGCGAGAGTCTTATTACTAAATAACCAGTCCATAATCACCGATGCGAGACTTATTACTAAAGAACCAATCCACAACCATCGATACGAGACTTACTACCAAAGTACCAGTCCACTACGAATCAGCCGACAATAATCGATGCAAGTCTTGCCGCTGAAAAACCAGTCCATTGTCATCGTGATACTTACTACTAAAGTACCAGTCCACAATCATCGTTGCGTTTCTGTCTTGCCAGTATTGACACGATCGCCACATATTACACATGACACCGCGTACCGCTGTCTGGTTAATCCACTGTTCGGTTGTTTTCCCACCAAAATGTAAAGCGCCTGCCGCACTGAAGATTGTCGCATTGCCTGTATTTGTAGGCTGTCCAAAAAGATCTAAACTTGGCGCATTGGGCAGTGGCACCACTGAACATGCTTCTAAAATACCAAAATATGGTTAAATTTAAGAGTTTTTCCACAATATGCAAGCAATTTCCCTAGAGTATGTACGCTATCAATTGCTTACCAAATTGATTGGTAAAACAGAGTGGTTCAGTCAATATTCTAGTGTAATTGATTAGTACGCTTGCATTTCGTCAACAGATAGGCGATTCGCGGGAGAGACGCATCGAACGTGTTCTATTAGTATTTAGTTATTTTATTTTTTTAATTGGGCCAAGATATGAATGACAATATTGCATTTGAAAACATACACAACTCAATGCAAAAATAAATGGCCAGGTTACACCGTTAGGTGTAGCACACCCTTTGCACCCAGGAAGTGGGGTAGTACAATGGCGGTACATGATTATCGTTTATTTTTGTTAAAAATCACATTTTCTCTGATTTAAAGTGCCATGTTTTAAAGCGCTATGTTTTAAATTGTGAGTTTTGATTTATTTTATTAATTTTTTGCAATAAAGAATGAGTACAAAATGTTGGCATCTCAGTGTTTATGTTTTTAAAGGGAGCATTCATTCATGAAACAAGTTCTTTTTTTAGAAGATACTTGACCTCCACTTTTCCGTGTGGATGTTTTGGCAGCACGTGGGCCATTAATGACGAGATTGTTATTCTTTTTTAAAATTGTCCTATATTTGAATGACAACATTGCATTTAAATTCCACATACATAACGGTAAATGTAGATTTGTCATTTCACGCTTCCGGGGAACAGAGTACTATTATATTATTTCAAAATCTGAAGAGCTTTTAAAGTGACTTACATGTAATCTTTGGATGTATTTTTCGAACTTAGCTATAGTCAACTAAGTATGTATGACCGCTGTGTTTACCGCCAAACTAGAGCTCTTCGTGTTTGCATATGACACTCGTAGACCAGACGTTTGTAAACGCAGGACGATGCCATTACAGGGACACACGGATATTTTGAGGTTTATTTCAAGCATTAAAATTAACACTTCGATTGTTTTATGCTGCAACATTTTGACTTTAAGACTGCTTGCTTATGATTAATTAAAAAAATGAGATTCCAATTGTCCAATTATTCTAACATTTTAATATAGTATTGGTTCAATATAATATATAGTTAATAATATCTAAAAACGATTAGCTTTGGACTAGTTTAAAAATTAATATTTATGATTGAACAAATACAAAAGAGTATGATAATGGACCTTTAGAAAAGGCCGAAAACGATACATACGAAATATTGCAGTCTCGGTTTGATTGAGACTGTTCATGAGCGGTAGTGAAATATGCTAGCTACCGCTCAAGCCCTCTAGTTATGTAGAGGGCGTTATGTTATTTTACCGGCCAATTTTGAGCCTCTGCATGAGTGACTATTTGAGACAGGTTTGAGTGTAATAAAAAAAAAAAAAAAGAAGATACGTGTGTATATGTATGCATATATATATATATATATATATATATATATGTATGTAATAAAATCATGCATTACATGTTGATATATATATAAATAATCACTCTTTTACTCTCCCAAGAGATCGAATCTTGAACTGAAACACTTCTTAGTAAGTGAGTAATGGAGAAAATGTATGACAAAAAATGATATGTGACAAAAAAGACTTTATATGTTGCCATTTATTGCCGTGTGTATATATAATGTATTGTGTTGTACCTGTGTACTCATGGACCTAAAGGTCTTTTGTATTTTGAATAAATATATATATATGTAACTAGAGTTAGAGTACAAGTAACTAGAGTTAGAGTATCAAGATTGTCATGTGTTCCTTTAAATAGTACAGTCTGACCAATAATGGTACGGCAGTGGCATAAATGTACAGGAAACTGAATTTCAAAAAAAAAAGATGTTATATAACTCAGCAAAAACTTACGCGTCTGTCGATCAATATGAAACAATTCTTGTGTCGGGAAGTTATATATTTCCGTCGATTCAACTCCACCTGTCTTTATATGCACAGCAACGCGCTGGTTTTTCTTGTCATACCATTCGTGATAGTCGGAGGTGAAATGCCTGTTTTTAATGTTACATTCCGTATGAACCTCGTAGTAGTCTGGCACCGTCGGCTTGGCAGGGTCTGAAATAATGTACAGCAAGTTGGTTACTAATTATGCATACACCGCTTGAAATAAAAGCGTTAACTTCAGTATGATGTGAACGTCGTCGAACTGCTTCGTTTGTCAATCAATGAAAATTATGTGTTGCGCTTCCGTGATCGAGGGGTTAACGACGTCAGGTTGTGAGCCTTCTCGCCTCTCTTCATATATGGCCTAAAATGTGTTAAAAATGACGTAAAACATCATTCAAACAAACGAAAACAATATGAGACGTTTCGATTGTCGAACACAGCGTTGTGTCCGTTTTCATTTGTAAAAGTTTTAAAAGAAGAGACGACATGTTTTATAAATAAATATCACTTTTCTCCATTTTTGTCCACAGATATAAATGTGTTCTGATCAGTACTTAGGAATATCAATTTAAAAATATATATTAAACACTTATATACTTAATAGTTGTCAAATACTTTTTAACTAGTAACATATACAGATGATCTTGAAACTCACCTATGAAATTAGACAAATTGTCATTAACTGGAAAATATTGTGTGTATGTCATATACATGTTTATATGTATGTACTATTTGCATGTGAACTGTTGGGCGTAATGCCTTATGTTTGAATAAAATATCTATCTATCTATCTATATTATTATGTTTAGTTCGTAAAATCTTTATTAGATGATGTATATATTAAAAAAAACTAAAAGCATCATAATTACATATTGCATTTAAATACATGTGTCTTTATATGTTCAGTATAGCCATGTGTATGAAAAATATTTAAAACCATGTTCATTATATGTAAAACAGAAACGTAAAATAAAATAAAATACAAATATTTAAAAAGATGCAATGTCCACGGAATGTGAAATTTACTCTCACATAACCTTATTCATATTTTGTATTACATAGTGAATGACTGTGTGTATAAAATAGAAGATTTAATGATATGAACATATTTATATCATCATATATATGTACATTTGTTTATGTTGTTTCATTTCGTATTCCTTGCCATTGTATTGTGTTAACTATTTGTATCCTCACAGGCCTTAAGGCTATTGGAATTTTGAATAAAAAACATATATATATAAATAAATCTCTGCAAAGATAGTAGTACATACCCTTCTGGCCAGGGTTAAAGACGGTGCACACGGATGTATCTTTCTGTCCCCACGCCACTGCCAACATGGTTACCATGACGACAACACTAAAATAGCAAACGTAAACGTTATATATTAACTCATTTGAAAAAAGGTTCATCCCAACATTAATTTACTTTGGACCAAGGCTACGTTCGTGTTGTTAAAGGGACACACGGCACTCTTGAATTATATATCCAGGATCATGTTTACTTTTAACCTGGTTACTTTAAATAAATAAAAATTTAAGTATTCACTTTTTCGTCATATTTTACTTTAAGTTTTAATATATTATTGGTGAAATAATATCAAAATTGAATAAAATGCACATACAATTTGCTTATTACTATTCTTATAATTAATATTAATGATTGAACAAATGTAAGTTATCTAGGAAAACGAGCGGGACGCAGTGAGTTTTAAAAAAAATCAAGATTGCCGTGTGTCCCTTTAACATTTCCCATGGTACTTCATACATTCAATCTGATGCAGTACACACAAACATCGCATGCAGGAGGTCGTGGGCTTAATCTTCGGCCTGGTCATACCAAAGACTTTATAAAACTGGTACTAGTAGTTCCTTTGCTTGACACTCAGCATATAATTGAATTCAATTGAATTGGGTTTTAAGGCGCACCAACACATGAAAGGTTATATGGCGCCTAACAGCCATGAACATGCCAGGCTCATCCTCCATGTACATCGAGATAAAATATGGAAAATGGGCCTAGAACCTTCTCACCCTGAACTGCAGAGTTGCTGCAAATTCTATCGTAGAAACTCCATTTACGCTGGAGCCACGTTTATTGTTTTTCTGCCACTGCTCTTTTGATGAGAGCGAGATGGCACCTGAAACAATGCAGGGATCATGATGAAGACCTTTAATGAACATGAACAAAAAATGATAAAATGAACATGAATTTGGGGGGGATTCTACCCCTCTGCCTACCCATCCATAGGGATCAGCAGTGGCCCTATTCTTTGCTCCGTGACCAAACGGGGACCCCGGGAACGACAGGGGGCCTCAGCATATAAAGAGTAGTGCTGTGACTGGTCGGCCGGGTGTTAGAATAGTGTGACTGGGTGGGGTATCATGTCATGTGACTATGGCCTGGTATAAGAGTGTGGCAGCACTATAAAGTTGAGCATAGAGCTCGCTGTTACATGTAGAAACCGCCGTGATATGACTGAAATATTGCTAAAAAGCGACGGTAAACCCCATACATACATACACACACATGTCAACGGCATTTTTTTATTTTTTTGAACATATGAACATTTCGTAAGCATAACTTTAAGTGTATTTCAATCACGATTAAACTCCACAACATTTCGATAGCTAAACAAATCGCGGTTAATTCGTGTGCGTCTGTTTGTAACGTAAGCATTTTCAACTTAGTGTAACATTATTTGCATAATTACTTTTAGGTCCATGTTTCTGAAACATGTTCTCAATAAAGTACATGAAATGAAATAAAATGAAATTGAATTCACACGTCATATAATGTTATACTGGGACAGTAACCCCGAAGGGATCGGATAGTCCAAGGCAGTAATATAGTGACCAGTACCCCACCCACCCATCGGTTAATGTTTTGACTTAACTCGGTGATTTCTCTGACTAATTTGTCAGTTCTATTTGCTAACTCTTGGTGTGTGTTCAATTCAGTCTACAAACCAGGAGAGCCCGTCAGGCTACTGCTTTTGAATCATGATATGCGGAGTAACACGCGAGTTGTAATTGTAGATTAATCGGACAACCTTTCAATACTATAATGCTGTTTATTTTTCAAATATTAAAATTAAAAGATGTATCTGTTATTTGAAAACAGTTAAAAGATGATCATATGTAAACTTACAAATAACGAATAATTTAACATTATTGTATAAATATTTCAACTTACAACATTGCGTCCGCCATCTTGGATTTAGCTATCATAGTTAAAAATTTAATGGGCGGGATAAGCAGTTCAAAGTTTCCTTGTGTGATACGTGTTTACCAACGAGGGGCATTAACAATATGTCCATAGACTCAACGAGGGGCATTCAGTAAGTGTAGAAGATTATGTGTCCGTATCTGTGAGGTCACACGAAAAGTACTGGGTTGGATTTAACTGATATATAAAAAAAACGTTATCTGATCTTAACAAATGCGTGTACATATAGAATATCAAAATCTTCAACCTAGCCATTTTACTTTCTTTCTATTCCGCATGGCGTTGCAGTAGAGCATCCTCCTCGCATAAAAGAGTTCGGGCCCCAGCCGATTCAAAGACTTCATGAAAATGGTATTTGTAGCTCCCTTTCTTGGCTTTCAGTTTATAAAATGTCAAACAGGGTGAAGCGCTAGGACTGGTCGTCTAAAACAGGGCGTAGCGCTAGTACTGGTCGTCTCAAACCGGGCGTAGCGCTAAGACAGGTCGTCTCAAACAGAGCGTAGCGCTAGGACTGGTCGTTTCAAACAGGGTGTAGCGATAAGACTGGTCGTCTCAAACAGGGCGTAGCGTTAGGACAGGTCGTCTCAAACAGAGTGTAGCGATAAGACTGGTGTTTCAAACAGGGCGTATCGCTAGAACAGGTCGTCTCAAACAGAGCGTAGCGCTAGGACTGGTCGTTTCAAACAGGGTGTAGCGATAAGACTGGTCGTCTCAAACAGGGCGTAGCGTTAGGACAGGTCGTCTCAAACAGAGTGTAGCGATAAGACTGGTGTCTCAAACAGGGCGTATCGCTAGGACAGGTCGACTCAAACTAGGCGTACCTCTAGGACATGTCGTCTCAAACAGGGCGTAGAGCTACGACTGGTCGTCTCAAACAGTGCGTAACGCTAGGACTGGTCGTTTAAAACAGGGTGTAGCGATAAGACTGGTCGTCTCAAACAGGGCGTAGCGCTAGGGCAGGTCGTCTCAAACAGGGTGTAGCGATAAGACTGGTCATCTCAAACAGGGTTTAGCGATAAAGACTGGTCGTCTCAAACAGGGCGTAGCGCTAGGACAGGTCGTCTCAAACAGGGTGTAGCGCTAGGACAGGTCGTCTCAAACAGGGTGTAGCGCTAGGACTAGTCGTCTCAAACAGGGCGTAGCGCTAGGACAGGTCGTCTCAAACAGGGTGTAGCGCTAGGACAGGTCGTCTCAAACAGGGTGTAGCGCTAGGACAGGTCGTCTCAAACAGGGTGTAGCGCTAGGACAGGTCGTCTCAAACAGGGTGTAGCGCTAGGACAGGTCGTCTCAAACAGGGTGTAGCGCTAGGACTAGTCGTCTCAAACAGGGTGTAGCGCTAGGACTAGTCGTCTCAAACAGGGTGTAGCGCTAGGACAGGTCGTCTCAAACAGGGTGTAGCGCTAGGACAGGTCGTCTCAAACAGGGTGTAGCGCTAGGACTAGTCGTCTCAAACAGGGTGTAGCGCTAGGACTAGTCGTCTCAAACAGGGCGTAGCGCTAGGACAGGTCGTCTCAAACAGGGTGTAGCGCTAGGACTAGTCGTCTCAAACAGGGTGTAGCGCTAGGACTAGTCGTCTCAAACAGGGTGTAGCGCTAGGACAGGTCGTCTCAAACAGGGTGTAGCGCTAGGACAGGTCGTCTCAAACAGGGTGTAGCGCTAGGACTAGTCGTCTCAAACAGGGTGTAGCGCTAGGACTAGTCGTCTCAAACAGGGTGTAGCGCTAGGACTAGTCGTCTCAAACAGGGTGTAGCGCTAGGACAGGTCGTCTCAAACAGGGTGTAGCGCTAGGACTAGTCGTCTCAAACAGGGTGTAGCGCTAGGACAGGTCGTCTCAAACAGGGTGTAGCGCTAGGACAGGTCGTCTCAAACAGGGTGTAGCGCTAGGACTAGTCGTCTCAAACAGGGTGTAGCGCTAGGACAGGTCGTCTCAAACAGGGTGTAGCGCTAGGACTAGTCGTCTCAAACAGGGTGTAGCGCTAGGACTAGTCGTCTCAAACAGGGTGTAGCGCTAGGACTAGTCGTCTCAAACAGGGTGTAGCGCTAGGACAGGTCGTCTCAAACAGGGTGTAGCGCTGGGACTAGTCGTCTCAAACAGGGTGTAGCGCTAGGACTAGTCGTCTCAAACAGGGTGTAGCGCTAGGACTAGTCGTCTCAAACAGGGCGTAGCGCTAGGACTAGTCGTATCGGTGTGACTGGGTGGTATAACCTGGCATGTATCTACGGTGAGGTATTCAAGTTTCGCATAACTAAATAGTTGAACATTGAGCTAACTGCTACAAATATAGACACCGAAATAGTTTTAAAAACTACGTGAAACCGTAAATACATAGATCTACAGACATCCATACATGCACTTTCTATATACAGTATTTGACATTTTATGAAATTATATTGAATAGTTTAATTGCCCTTCAGTTGCTCTTGTAAATCGTTGATTACAATCTAACTAATACATAATTAGCATGTGATGGGACGTGTGTGAGTCGTTATCTTCAACATATTGGATACAACTTGTTATCACCTATAGATTGTGATTTCGGGGACCAGTCGACTACACCGCGTACCGGGTACCAGTATACATGGTCTACCCGTAATTAAGTTGATCTGCTAAATGATTTGAAAACCGATGCAAAGTTGCTGGACAATGTTGAATGTTGATATGGCAGTCCCGAGTAATGGGCTGTCCCGTGTACTGGCATTAACCGGGCGGTCACACGGACTGGCGGGACGGTCAGGTTTACGTTCGCATCCAACGGACGAGGCCAAAGGAAAGTGTCTTGCCAAAGAACACAAAGACGAAAATCAGTGATCCCGATGAGACTTGAACGACCCGGGACTTTCGGATTTCATGCCCATCGTACTGTCCACTGGACCACAATACCCGAATAAATAGCGGAATTGTTTGTTCGACAGTTGCAGTAGAATGATCGCATGATCGCAGACTCTCCTTTCTGCGCGACTGTAAATAGTTTTAATAATTAGTCGATCGGCCGTTAAGCAAATATTCAGGTCATGAACCGAAATACACCACTCGAAATTATTGTGAAAAAATACCGGCGGCCTTATTCTACTACGCAGTACTTGCATTGTTATATTTAAAATATCGTTATCATCTTTTATCATTAACTCGATGTGAACATTAAATACGTAATTCAGTTTGTACACATCTGTATCATCCACGGATACTGACAGATTAGCGCACTAATCTTCTGAGTTTACTTAACAAGATTTGATTCAACGTGGAAAGTTGAAAATTAAATTTAGACAAAATCGTATTTAAGGAGTTTGCAGGATTCTTGAGTGTTTTTTTTCTCGGTGCATGTTCCGTTAGTTTTTCAACATAACTTCCGTTTTTCAAACATAGCTATTAATTATGAGAATAGTTCAAAACAATTTGTTTTTCTTCATATTACTATCTGTTGATCATGTGCTCCGATAATAATTACCCTTATGATAAAATGACGAAGAACAATAAAAAAATAAAAAATAAAAAATAACAATTGTGTATTTAATTGTATGCTAGCAGGTTTAAAGTTTAAAGTCAAAATGATACCAGATAAAAAAATCAGATGCTAATTTTAACTCTTGATCAGCTCGTCAAGATTGCCGAGTGTCCCTTTAATATAACAATATAAAGGGCTAGCAAAGGGATTAACAAATAAAAACAGATTAAAGGGACAGTAGGAGGTTTGTATATCATTGAATGAAATACCCTTCTTTATTAACCAGTCAAGGCAATTTTAAAATAATGTCGCATACTCAGATTGTGTTCAAGTAACTGCTTTGTCTAGGGGGTGTTTGTTTGCAGAGTTGATGAATTATCTACCTTGATTACGCCTTTATGCTTTGATTATTGGTTTTACGAAACATTGAGACAAAAAAGTGCCTTAGGAGAAGGGGAAAATAGCTATTTTTAATATTTTTTATTTTATTTTTTCTTTCTTTTTTGTTTTCGCTAAAAAGGAAAAGAGGATCTTATGCTGATTACTGTATGGTAGGATGTAAAATAAAAACGATCAAATTCTTTACGGAAAAGTAAAATTCCTATTTTTTTTTTTTTTTTATCTTAGGAAGGTTCGTAAAACGATTCATCAAATAATAATGGCCTTATCTAATATTTTGAAATAACAAACATATCACTTTGCAATCTGTTGTGCACAAAGTTCAATAGAAATGTACTTCGATATCAAAACAAAATACTTCGTAATTCCAACACACCGTATGAACTACAACGATAAATACAAAAACTGGCCATCACCTCGCGTTCCGGACTTGACATTTTAAAGGGACATCAGACAATCGTGAAGTAGTTACCAAGGATCCAAATTATCACCTCGATGTATTAATCCTGTATATGTTATACTTTAAGTCTGCTTGCATGTAATTAAATAAATGTCAGTGTCTTCGTTTTTTCTTCGTTATTTTACCTTACATTGATTTAAGTAATAGATAGAGTCACAGACATATTAATAATGTTATTAGGTAAAAGATAGAGTATGGTTTCATTGAGTTGGTTCATTTAAACATCGAGATGGGCGTAGCCCATCGAGGTGTTTAAATTAACCAACGAGATGAAACCATACTCTATTTGTTTTATAGCATGTCCATTTCAGCTCTATTTCAGTTATTCTAACTGTTATTCTCACTGTTATTCTCACAGTTATTCTGACAGGTCTTATTTTCAATTAAACGATTTACACCTGTGTCTGGAAAAAGAAAATTGTCTGTGACCATGCTACAAGTCTGTGATAGAGTATGGTATCTTCGAGTTGGTTGATTTAAACATCGAGATGGTGCCTAGCCCATAGAGATGTTTAAATGAACCAACGAAATGAGACCATACTCTATTTGTTTTGTAGCATGTCCGTTTCAGCTGTCCACCATACTTTAACTTCCAATAACTGGTAGTTAGAGTACACCATTTATTCTGACAGGTGTTATTTTCCATTAAGCAATTTATACCTGTGCAAATATAAAAGGAATTTCAGTGACAATGCTACAAGATGGTTCTATTTATATCTGGATAAAACCCTCAATAGTTCTAGTCACTTTAAAAAAAAGTTGGTCACTGTTTAATTTGTATTAACTTTATTATATGTTCTATTTAAACATTTGTATAGTTGAGTCCCTTCCCTTATTTGTATATGTAATATGTTTAAAACTGTCATGCGTAAATGAACTGATTTATATAAATTTAGGTAAACGTATTAACTTAGTAAAATGTTAAAACTATATGAACTGTTTTAAATCGAATTTCTAAACTCGTTGTGTTAATTGGTTTTAATTGGTAACATGATCGGTCGAGTAATATGTTCTATGCTTCTGGGGTGGCCTCAATGGTTAGTACTGTGGCCTTGAAACCAGACGACACTGGTTCAAGCTTCATCGACGACACTGATTCTCGTCTGTGTGTTTTGGGGCAAGATATTTTCCCTTAGCCTCGGGGACGTAAACTGGGCGGTCCCGTGTATCGGAGCCTCAAAACATTATATGAACCATCGGAGTCTATTCCTTAATAAGAGTAGGACAAGGTTCCCGGATTCCTATGCATCCTTCTCCTCTCTCTGTGGCGGCTCTAAATAACATACAGTATGTCGATGAGCCGTTTAACAATATTCAATTCGGTATTGTTATGCTGAAAACTGCGTGACTACAGGTTTGTATCACGTGGTGGAAATGGCTTAGATGGCATATAACAAATCAGTTATATCTGCTAGCCCCAACAGTTAAACTAATATCTACATCTGATATATCCCCATCCCTAGTCTTTAATCTAACTAATCATAGTATGTACATGTCCGTTTATTAAATTCAACTTCACCCTTTTATCATAAATCTACATTAATATCGTAAAGTTTCAGCGGTCAAAGTTTGAATCATCTAGTTTATCAGAATGGAAACTATTTAACGATAAAGCTGACGAGTTCGGGTGTTGGATAGGAAATCTATACAGCATTTGCAATATGTGATGTGAATCCATATAATATGGTTACACACTGAATTATTTAGTGTACTAAATAACTATATAGTTAGCTGTTTTCTTCTAGTTCATCCTTAATCAATAAAAAGTCGAACAGCTTTTTATAGAAAATAACAGAAACTCGTTGTAATTGACGCAACAAACATATATTTTGTTCAAAGTTTATCAACTTGAGTAATCTTGAGGTGTTGATCGAACTACCTCGAACAAACCTCGGGTAGGAGGATACAATAGACAAGGTAACGATTATTTGTTTTAATATTTTATAATTAACATAAATACAAAACACATTCGTTTTATTTATCGATATTCAGCGTTTGTGGTTTTATATGAAAATAATGTTGTTGTTTTTAATTCATGCCATCCGTGAAAGACGCATAACTATTTATATTTAGAACGCAAGTAGCCGTGCATCCGTACGCCCGACTGTAAAACCATCACCATGCAAAGTAATTATAGGTGTATGGTTAGTAAAAAGTCTAAGCTAATTTTAAATAAATAATAGGCTTGCGTAAAAAGTGGTTATCTAAGACCGTAATTCTTTTCAGCTAGTTGCGCTACTGCACAGAGGATCACATTTTCCTTCGTTTGTCTTCTGTGTGTGTGTCTCTTCAATGCAGCGTTACCAGATGGAACTCCTCACTTTTTCATTTAGTTATACTTCATTGCCGTTGGTTGTGTTTCTTTCATTTAGTTATTCTTCATTGCCGTTGGTTGTGTTTCTTCTATAATATTCAAAATGTGCTTGTTGTTTTTTTCTTCTGTCCTATACTAGACCCTAAATTCGCCTGTTTGTCTTTCAGTCCATACTTGACCTCTAAATTCGTATTTTTTTATCCTGCCTATATTATCCCTTAAATTCGCACATGTGTCTCGTGGCATAAACTAGACCCCTAAATTCACCTTTTCGTCTTTTGGCTCAGACTAGAACCTCTAATTATTATGTTTGTGTCATTGGCTATTGCTAGACCCCTAAATTTGTCTGTTTGTCTTCGGCTAATACTAGACTCCAAATTTCGCATGTTTGTCTTGGCCTTTACTAGACCCCAAAATTCGCATGTTTGCCTATAATAAACCCTTAAATTCGTATGTTTGTCTCCTATTTACTAGACCCCACGTATGTTTTTCTATAGACCATTTCTGGACTCCTATGCATTCACATGTTTGTCTCTTGGCTAATAATAGACCACTACATTCACATGTTCGTCTCATGGCCTATACCAGACCAATTAGTTCTCGAGTTTGTCTCTTGCCTAAAACTAGACGTTAGTGTGTCTACTGGCCTGTACTAGACTCCTACATTCGCCAGTTTGTCTCTTGGCTAACACAAGACACCTTAATTCACGTGTGTCTACTGGCCTATACTAGACCCCTACATTGCCCAGTTTGTCTCTTGGCCAACACTAGACACCTTAATTCACAAGTGTGTCTACTGGCCTATACTAGAATGACTAGACACCTTAATTCACATGTGTGTCTACTGGCCTATACTAGACCCCTACATTCGCCAGTTCGTCTCTTGGCTAACACTAGACACCTTAATTCACATGTGTGTCTACTGGCCTATACTAGACCCCTACATTGCCCAGTTTGTCTCTTGGCCAACACTAGACACCTTAATTCACAAGTGTGTCTACTGGCCTATACTAGAATGACTAGACACCTTAATTCAATGTTTGTCTACTGGCCTATACTAGACTCCTACATTCGCCAGTTTGTCTCTTGGCTAACACTAGACACCTTAATTCACGTGTGTCTACTGGCCGATACTAGACCCCTACATTGCCCAGTTTGTCTCTTGGCCAACACTAGACACCTTAATTCACAAGTGTGTCTACTGGCCTATACTAGAATGACTAGACACCTTAATTCACATGTGTGTCTACTGGCCTATACTAGAATGACTAGACACCTTAATTCACATGTGTGTCTACTGGCCTGTACTAGACTCCTACATTCGCCAGTTTGTCTCTTGGCTAACACTAGACACCTTAATCCACATGTGTGCTTACTGGCCTATACTAGAATGACTAGACACTTTAATTCACATGTGTGTCTACTGGCCTGTACTAGACTCCTACATTCGCCAGTTTGTCTCTTGGCTAACACTAGACACCTTAATTCACATGTGTGCTTACTGGCCTATACTAGAATGACTAGACACTTTAATTCACATGTGTGTCTACTGGCCTATACTAGAATGACTAGACACCTTAATTCACATGTGTGTCTACTGGCCTATACTAGAATGACTAGACACCTTAATTCACATGTGTGTCTACTGGCCTGTACTAGACTCCTACATTCGCCAGTTTGTCTCTTGGCTAACACTAGACACCTTAATTCACATGTGTGCTTACTGGCCTATACTAGAATGACTAGACACTTTAATTCACATGTGTGTCTACTGGCCTGTACTAGACTCCTACATTCGCCAGTTTGTCTCTTGGCTAACACTAGACACCTTAATTCACATGTGTGCTTACTGGCCTATACTAGAATGACTAGACACCTTAATTCACAAGTGTGTCTACTGGCCTATACTAGAATGACTAGACACCTTAATTCACATGTGTGTCTACTGGCCTATACTAGAATGACTAGACACCTTAATTCACATGTGTGTCTACTGGCCTGTACTAGACTCCTACATTCGCCAGTTTGTCTCTTGGCTAACACTAGACACCTTAATTCACATGTGTGCTTACTGGCCTATACTAGAATGACTAGACACCTTAATTCACATGTGTGTCTACTGGCCTGTACTAGACTCCTACATTCGCCAGTTTGTCTCTTGGCTAACACTAGACACCTTAATTCACATGTTTGCTTACTGGCCTATACTAGAATGACTAGACACTTAAATTCACATGTGTGTCTACTGGCCTATACTATACCCCTACATTCGCCAGATTGTATCTTGGCTAACACTAGACACCTTAATTCACATGTGTGTCTACTGGCCTATACTAGACCCCTAAATTCTCAAGTTTGTCTCTTGGCTAATACTAGACACCTTTATTCACATGTGTGTTTACTGGACTATAATATACCCCTACATTCGCTAGTTCGTCTCTTGGCTAACACGAGAAACCTTAATTCACTACACTCCTGGATAACACTAGATACCTTAATTCACATGTGTGTCTACTGGCTTACTAGACCCCTACATTTCCGAGTTTGTCTCTTGGCCAACACTAGACACCATAATTCACATGTGTGTCTACTGGCTTACTAGACCCCTACATTCGCCCGTTTGTCTCTTGGCTAATACTAGACACCTTAATTCACATGTGTGTTTACTGGCCTATAAAATACCCCTACATTCGCCTGTTCCTCTCTTGGCTAACACGATACACCTTAATTCACATGTGTGTTTACTGGCCTATAAAATACCCCTACATTCGCCTGTTCCTCTCTTGGCTAACACGATACACCTTAATTCACATGTGTGTCTACTGGCCTATACTAGACCCGTACATTCGCCAGTTTGTCTCTTTGCCAACACTAGACACCTTAATTCACATGTGTGTCTACTGGCCGATACTAGACTCCTACATTCGCCAGTTTGTCTCTTGGCTAACACTAGACACCTTAATTCACATTTGTGTCTACTGGTCTATACTAGACCCCTACATTCGCCAGTTCGTCTTTTGGCTAACACTATGCACCTTAATTCACATGTGTGTCTACTGGCCTGTACTAGACTCCTACATTCGCCAGTTTGTCTCTTGGCTAACACTAGACACCTTAATTCACATTTGTGTCTACTGGTCTATACTAGACCCCTACATTCGCCAGTTCGTCTCTTGGCTAACACTATGCACCTTAATTCACATGTGTGTCTACTGGCCTATACTAGACCCCTACACTCCTGGCTAACACTAGACACCTTAATTCACATGTGTGTCTACTGGCCTATACTAGACCCTTACACTCCTGGCTAACACTATGCACCTTAATTCACATGTGTGTCTACTGGCCTATACTAGACCCCTACATTCGCCAGTTCGTCTCTTGGCTAACACTATGCACCTTAATTCACATGTGTGTCTACTGGCCTATACTAGACCCTTACACTCCTGGCTAACACTAGACACCTTAATTCACATGTGTGTCTACTGGCCTATACTAGACCCCTACATTCGCCAGTTCGTCTCTTGGCTAACACTATGCACCTTAATTCACATGTGTGTCTACTGGCCTATACTAGACCCCTACATTCGCCAGTTCGTCTCTTGGCTAACACTAGACACCTTAATTCACATGTGTGTCTACTGGCCTATACTAGACGCCTACACTCCTGGTTAACACTAGACACCTTAATTCACATGTGTTTTTACTGGCATATACTAGACTCCTACATTCTCCAGTTTGTCTCTTGGCTAACACTAGACACTTAATTCACAAGTGTGTCTACTGGCCTACACTAGACCCCTACATTCGCCAGTTTGTCTCTTGGCTAACACTAGACACTTAATTCACAAGTGTGTCTACTGGCCTACACTAGACCCCTACATTCGCCAGTTTGTCTCTTGGCTAACACTAGACACCTTAATTCACATGTGTGTCTACCGGCCTATACTAGAATGACTAGACTCCTTAATTCAATGTTTGTCTATTGGCCTATACTAGACCCCTACATTCTCCAGTTTGTCTCTTGGCTAACACTAGACACCTTAATTCACATGTGTGTCTACCGGCTTATACTAGACCCCTACACTCCTGGCTAACACTAGACACCTTAATTCACGTGTGTCTACTGGCCTATACTAGAATGACTAGACACCTTAATTCAATGTTTGTCTATTGGCCTATACTAGACCCCTACATTCTCCAGTTTGTCTCTTGGCTAACACTAGACACATTAATGCACATGTGTGTCTACTTGCCTATACTAGACCCCTACATTCGCCAGTTCGTCTCTTGGCTAACACTAGACACCTTAATGCACATGTGTGTCTACTGGCCTATACTAGACCCCTACATTCGCCAGTTTGTCTCTTGGCTAACACTAGACACCTTAATTCACATGTGTGTCTACTGGCCTATACTAGACCCCTACATTGCCCAGTTTGTCTCTTGGCCAACACTAGACACCTTAATTCAAAAGTATGTCTACTGGCCTATACTAGAATGACTAGACACCTTAATTCACATGTGTGTTTACTGGCCTATAATATACCCCTACATTCGCCAGTTCGTCTCTTGGCTAACACTTGACACCTTAATTCACATGTGTGTCTACTGGCCTATACTAGACGCCTACACTCCTGGTTAACACTAGACACCTTAATTCACATGTGTTTTTACTGGCATATACTAGACTCCTACATTCTCCAGTTTGTCTCTTGGCTAACACTAGACACTTAATTCACAAGTGTGTCTACTGGCCTATACTAGAATGACTAGACACCTTAATTCAATGTTTGTCTACTGGCCTATACTAGACCCCTACATTCGCCAGTTTGTCTCTTGGCTAACACTAGACACCTTAATTCACATGTGTGTCTACTGGCCTATACTAGACCCCTACATTCGCCAGTTTGTCTCTTGGCTAACACTAGACACCTTAATTCACATGTGTGTCTACTGGCCTATACTAGACCCCTACATTCGCCAGTTCGTCTCTTGGCTAACACTAGACACCTTAATTCACATGTGTGTCTACTTGCCTATACTAGACCCCTACATTCGCCAGTTCGTCTCCTGGCTAACACTAGACACCTTAATGCACATGTGTGTCTACTTGCTTATACTAGACCCCTACATTCGCCAGTTCGTCTCTTGGCTAACACTAGACACCTTAATTCACATGTGTGTCTACTTGCCTATACTAGACCCCTACATTGCCCAGTTTGTCTCTTGGCCAACACTAGACACCTTAATTCACAAGTGTGTCTACTGGCCTATACTAGAATGACTAGACACCTTAATTCACATGTGTGTTTACTGGCCTATAATATACCCCTACATTCGCCAGTTCGTCTCTTGGCTAACACTTGACACCTTAATTCACATGTGTGTCTACTGGCATATACTAGACCCCTACATTGCCCAGTTTATCTCTTGGCCAACACTAGACACCTTAATTCACAAGTGTGTCTACTGGCCTATACTAGAATGACTAGACACCTTAATTCACATGTGTGTTTACTGGCCTATAATATACCCCTACATTCGCCAGTTCGTCTCTTGGCTAACACTAGACACCTTAATTCACATGTGTGTCTACTGGCCTACACTAGACCCCTACATTCGCCAGTTTGTCTCTTGGCTAACACTAGACACCTTAATGCACATGTGTGTCTACTGGCCTATACTAGACCCCTACATTGCCCAGTTTATCTCTTGGCCAACACTAGACACCTTAATTCACAAGTGTGTCTACTGGCCTATACTAGAATGACTAGACACCTTAATTCACATGTGTGTTTACTGGCCTATAATATACCCCTACATTCCCCAGTTCGTCTCTTGGCTAACACTAGACACCTTAATTCACATGTGTGTCTACTGGCATATACTAGACTCCTACATTGTCCAGTTTGTCTCTTGGCTAACACTAGACACCTTAATTCACAAGTGTGTCTACTGGCCTACACTAGACCCCTACATTCGCCAGTTTGTCTCTTGGCTAACACTAGACACCTTAATGCACATGTGTGTCTACTGGCCTACACTAGACCCCTACATTCGCCAGTTTGTCTCTTGGCTAACACTAGACACCTTAATTCACAAGTGTGTCTACTGGCCTACACTAGACCCCTACATTCGCCAGTTTGTCTCTTGGCTAACACTAGACACCTTAATTCACAAGTGTGTCTACTGGCCTACACTAGACCCCTACATTCGCCAGTTTGTCTCTTGGCTAACACTAGACACCTTAATTCAATGTTTGTCTACTGGCCTATACTAGACCCCTACATTCGCCAGTTTGTCTCTTGGCTAACACTAGACACCTTAATTCACATGTGTGTCTACTGGCCTATACTAGACCCCTACATTGCCCAGTTTATCTCTTGGCCAACACTAGACACCTTAATTCACAAGTGTGTCTACTGGCCTATACTAGAATGACTAGACACCTTAATTCACAAGTGTGTCTACTGGCCTATACTAGAATGACTAGACACCTTAAATCACATGTGTGCTTACTGGCCTATACTAGAATGACTAGACACCTTAATTCACATGTGTGTCTACTGGCCTATACTAGACCCCTACATTCGCCAGTTCGTCTCTTGGCTAATACTAGACACCTTAATTCACATGTGTGTCTACTGGCCTATACTAGAATGACTAGACACCTTAATTCAATGTGTGTCTACTGGCCTATACTAGACCCCTACATTGCCCAGTTTGTCTCTTGGCTAACACTAGACACCTTAATTCACATGTGTGCTTACTGGCCTATACTAGAATGACTAGACACCTTAATTCAATGTGTGTCTACTGGCCTATACTAGACCCCTACATTCGCCAGTTTGTCTCTTGGCTAACACTAGACACCTTAATTCACATGTGTGTCTACTGGCATATACTAGACCCCTACATTCGCCAGTTTGTCTCTTGGCTAACACTAGACACCTTAATTCACAAGTGTGTCTACTGGCCTACACTAGACCCCTACATTCGCCAGTTTGTCTCTTGGCTAACACTAGACACCTTAATTCACAAGTGTGTCTACTGGCCTACACTAGACCCCTACATTCGCCAGTTTGTCTCTTGGCTAACACTAGACACCTTAATTCAATGTTTGTCTACTGGCCTATACTAGACCCCTACATTCGCCAGTTTGTCTCTTGGCTAACACTAGACACCTTAATTCACATGTGTGTCTACTGGCCTATACTAGACCCCTACATTGCCCAGTTTATCTCTTGGCCAACACTAGACACCTTAATTCACAAGTGTGTCTACTGGCCTATACTAGAATGATTAGACACCTTAATTCACAAGTGTGTCTACTGGCCTATACTAGAATGACTAGACACCTTAATTCACATGTGTGCTTACTGGCCTATACTAGAATGACTAGACACCTTAATTCACATGTGTGTCTACTGGCCTATACTAGACCCCTACATTCGCCAGTTCGTCTCTTGGCTAATACTAGACACCTTAATTCACATGTGTGTCTACTGGCCTATACTAGAATGACTAGACACCTTAATTCAATGTGTGTCTACTGGCCTATACTAGACCCCTACATTGCCCAGTTTGTCTCTTGGCTAACACTAGACACCTTAATTCACATGTGTGCTTACTGGCCTATACTAGAATGACTAGACACCTTAATTCAATGTGTGTCTACTGGCCTATACTAGACCCCTACATTCGCCAGTTTGTCTCTTGGCTAACACTAGACACCTTAATTCACATGTGTGTCTACTGGCATATACTAGACCCCTACATTCGCCAGTTTGTCTCTTGGCTAACACTAGACACTTTAATTCACATGTGTGTCTACTTGCCTATACCAGACCATTTAATTCGCCAGGTTGTTTCCTGGTCTATACTATATCGCTAAATCCGCCTGTTAGTCTCTTGTGCAATACAAGAACCCTAAAATTGAATGTGTGTCTCTTGGCTTTTACTAGACCCTTATATACCCTTTTGATTAGCCTACCCCTAATTCGGTGAGTCTCGTTTTCTTCTTGACTCACATCCGTGGTCTAGGTGTTAACAACGACGTTGCGTTGTAAACATTTCCCCTCTCACCGCTGCGGAATCGAATCCCACTGGGAGCTCAACTTGTAAGTTCTTAAGGATGGCGTTCTACCCAGGAAAAATGGGGTGGTCTGCCTCTGCGACAAACATCGGCTGTCATATATGGCTTAAAGTGTTAAAATGGCGTAAAACAGCATTCAAACAAAACGAATCTTCACGACTCCAACAACCGCCAGAATGTCTCTTTGATAAATCGACCATGCGTCTCATTAACAGAGTCCTACCCGAGCTTTTGTTCAAAAGCAGTCATATACAATCATTATTAGTATTATCTCAGTTCAGACTTTTTTACACTATATTTCTAGACACGAAGATGGTATCAAACATAGTTCACGTGCTAGCGCTCCTGGTGGTGGTTCAACTTGTGCACGTGTCCATCGCATTACCCGATACTACCGTGTGCACGGCTGCTAGTGTAAAACCGCCAGCTGGAATCGGTAAGATATGCTTCTCTCAGCAGTAAGGGATGTTTTAACCCACTCAAATTTAGAGGAAGATGATATTTTCAATCGCTCCATTGAGAGTGAGATGATATTTACACACGAAAATATTATTTACACACGCTCCCATTGAGAGTGAGATGATATTTACACAAGGCGTATATTATATACACACGCTCACATTGAGAGTGAGACGATATTTACACACGACATATATTATATAGACACGCTTCCATTGAGAGTGAGGCGATATTTAAACGATATTTAAGCATTCTTCTATTGAGAGGGAGATAAGTCAATATACTCATGTATTACCCTACTCCTATAGTCTTGATATATCTTCGACGCTTGATTGTAAAGGAAAGCGTATTGACTCTTTGTGCAGAAAAAAAAATGCAAACCGGAAACACGTGTCCCTTATTATTTTATTATACGTTTTTATTATAGTATTTTGACCATCCACATTTAGTTCGTCGATATAATGATTTAATAACTGCTCATTGTCTCGTGACCTGTTCTCATTGCCATGGGGCATGCGCATTGTCACAACCACAATGTCAACATGTTAAAACAAAAATATCAGCATGAAATCGAAACCATGTGCTCACTGGTACAGGAAACGAGCGTTCAATGAAAATAACTGTTGCATCTCTTTATGTATATAAAGTTACATCAGGGCTGCAATGAACTCTTGAAACACATATGGGATCGTTCAATACGTGTAAGGCACGTCTGATCGGTTAATGAAAACTAAACCTGCAATCAACGAGCGTGTTTTCGGGTATCAGTAAGCTGATACTGCGTACCGGGTACCAGTTTACATTGTCCTCAAAGATATTAGGTTGACAAGAAAACTAAATTGGAAACTGATAAAGGAGCGTTTCTGGACTATATTAAAATCATGACACTTACCTCCATAATGTGCCTTGAAACTTGAACTGGGTTCGAAACATAAGTGTACCTATTCCCACTATATACCTTTCAGCCAATATGGCCAGACCTAACATAACGAACCAGTTCCACACACGTATAGAGGTCGTCTTTGTAGTCAAGGGCCAGACGGAGGTCATCCATGAATACTTCGATGCCGTTAATAACCGAGGCTTCGTAGAGCAGATTGATACTGGTGTCACGTGAGTCGACAACATTTATTTATATAAAAATGTTAATTTATTATGCATAATTGGATAGAAAACATATAAACAATGAATGTTACGCTATTTAAGCGACAAGGGGCTATTATCTTACAAATACGATCATCCGTAGTATAACAGTTGTAAAACTAGCTACAAGCTAGAATGTTAATGATTAATATACTTTCATTTATTATATACTTCCCAGTGAATTAGTGGATTGTATGGTTAGAATAAATCGTTTATATTTTCACAGTGAGAATATAAGAACTTATTATTCGCACCACAACTTATATTCTCACTGCCGGAAAAAATGGAACTACTTTTTTCTACATTTGCTTATACCAGTCATAATTCATTGTAATTCGTGTCAAAATTTAAAACTATATTATATGCGCACTAAATATATGTAAATCGACTCACGCGTTGGCGTTACTATATTTATCCGCGAATACGTTAAAAGGGAACTGTTTGAACGAAACTTATTTTCTGCTTGAAACAGTTTGGTAGTGTTGCATGATAAAACGTTTATAATAAATTGAATAGTTTAAAGCACTCGTGAAAATATAAATGCTCACTTCTCGATGAAAATAAATCCTCTATTCACTCCAAACCAACAAATATCCTCTGTATATTATTTGGTTTTATATTCAAAGAATTTAGAAAACAGTCTAAATGAATTCACTAGATGCATGTATATTATGTTTCAATAATTTAATTATATCTGTTAGTAATAAAAAAAATGTTTCAAAAATGTATTATGCGGATCAAAGTGAATCGAATTGAATTGAATAACATTTATAAAAGTTACATTTATTATGCATCAATTGTTTTACAGATACGATGCCCTGTACAGTTACAAGACAAACGAGTTTATTGGGTATTTTCCGGCTGCCAAACGTAAGTTAACTTGAACCACTCATCCGATTCTTTACAAAAGTGAGCTTTATATTCATTCATTGTACGGTGGAAACATTGCAAACTATAACATTAGGTAACAAGCAAGGTTTTATGATTTGATTTATACATATTGTGTTGCCATATAATATGCAAACGGGTTGGGCCACAAGTTCAAACAACATTAGTTACGGCCCTTCCCAAGCGTAACAAAACTGCCGATACGTAAATAAACATGTCTGTGAACTGATATAATGCAAACAATTGTTTGTATAATAAATGAAAATCTGAGAGTTATCCAGCTGAAAGAAGTGTTGCTGTTTCTATCAAAAGCAATAACTAAGCAATGGATGCGTCAAAAAAATAGTGTTCACTGTGAAACTTGGCCAATGTCTTATTGATATAATCCTTAATGATAGTTTGAAAAAATAACAACACAGACTTTTTAACGTTTCATCAGAATTTAATTTTGTGATATAATCATTTAAATGGAAATTGATAAAAAATCAAAAATCATTTTAAGTGACAGTGTGTACAAGCTGATTTGATTCTTTTTCGCTTCGTTTTTGGCATTATAATAAAACCGATATAACGCTAAACTTTGTCGTTATCTATTCATGGATTTAATAAATTTCATAGATCTTCATCCAGAAAAATACTTTTAAAGAGTTGCACTATTCCAGATTTCATTCAGTTGCACTTACGATTTCATTTTGCTCCGCAAACATCCCGGACACATAAAGATCCCGGAAACATTGCCGCATTCTACACTGAGTAGACTGATCTACGAAAACGTAAAATTCACTGGCGAAACGGTAACCTTTGAACGTTCCAAAAAATGTGTTTATACCATTCAAGTTTTTTAGACGAGTTCTCTAGGAATTCAAGTTGTAAAGCATGCTTATCGCCAAATACATGGGTCACAGTCTGTTAACCATAGACAGATACAAACCCCGTATAAGGATCAGCTGACTTCGGCAGTTGAATGAGAAGAACCGAATGCAGGATTTTTCTGCTTGTGATTTCACGTGAATTTTTTGATTGTGCTCACGGTAAATATTCTCAGTAATGCGCTCGATTCAAGGTTGTTTTTACTTCATATAACTTTCTTAATATTTAGCGACATTTGTTCAACAAAAGCGCACATATATCTGTAAGGTGAGCTCTTTCCTCCGCCACAATAATTCGATTTATCCAGCACTTCTTTTAGATTACCCCTCCCAACTTGTACAGCAGAGGAAATAGCTCGTTGTGTAAGGGTATGTGCGCTTTAGTTGAATAATTTTTTTAAATATTAGGAAGTAATGAAGAAAACAAAAAAGTACATGAATCGAGCGCTTTATTGATACTTTTTGCCGTGAACCCGATCAAAAAATGGGGAGTCTTCACTCGGATCGGATATCCCCCCCCCCCCTCCCCCCCCCCCCTCCCCCCCCCCCGTCAGTATTCGATTTTCCGTAAACAAACAAGATCACATGAATGAAGATTTCTTTGAATATTTTCTCTTGCAGCCGGGGTTCAAGGTAGCTGCCAGGTACAAGACCTTTCTTCGTCTGACCAGCGGTATCTGTTCGGTTATGAACGAGTCAATGGTAAAGCGCATATATTTAGCGCAGCTGGGGCCCTTCATTTTGCTGGAAATGGGATCACAGAGGTATGATTTTTCTTCAGCCGGCATCCGTGAGTAATGTGATCAAATGGCTTATTTTATTTAGAAATGGTGTGTCGTGTGCTCCAGATGGATAAATGTACTACTCTTTGGACCAATTCATTTCACGTTAAAACGAAACAACGTTGAGTAAAACTGTACGAAATGTATTGACTATAAAGGGTATACTTCCTGTCATATAAATGTTCTTTATGATATCATGTTCACATCAATAGTGTTGAATAACGGCCATGAACTATATGGTTGACCTTGATCATGCCTAAAGGATGCATTTGGTTGAAAATTTCACTTGACCATGCCCTATATATTTTTGATATTTTGACCAGTAGTCCTTAAGTGATTAATGATACTATATCGAGAGACTTTACAAACGCAACATTTGGATAAACCGTTGTACTCCATCCAGTTTAATGTACTGATTTTTTTATGATACAGGAATACAGCCATGATACAATGTGACCTTTTGACAAAAATCAATAGATTTGATTCGATTGGAATAGCATAGACTCAGAGGCAAAATTAATACAGTCAATACCGCGTTTATGCAAGCAACGCATCTTCTCAGTAAATGAAATGTTAAATGTTTAAAACTACACATACACAGTTAAATATTTAAAGCTACACTCTCGCTGCTTAATATATATATATATATATAGCTTACCTATGCGGTTAAGATGTGCATATATCGAGTCGGCGCCAAATATAACTTTAAGTTTGTATAATCCGAGGTACGGCCCTTTTTTTCGTAAAGGTTTATGGTATATTTCTATTTCCTCCTACAGTTTTCCACTGACTGTTTTGAAACTTTACAGAATAGCTATACACAATGTTGACTATTTAAAATTACACATACACTGTTGAATGTTTAAAGCTACACTCACTGTTTACTATATACAGCTACACACACTGATATATATATATTTAAAGCTACACATACACTGTTTAATGTTTAAAGCTGTTCATACACTGGGAACTATTTAAAATTACAGAAACATTGTTAACTGTTTAAAGCTACACACTCAATGTTTACTATATATATAGCTACACGTACACTGATACATATCTAAAGCAATACATACAGTGTTTAATGTTTAAAGCTACTCAGACACTCTTTAATGTTTAAAGCTAAACATACACTGTTTATTTTTTAAAGCTACTCATACACTGTTTAATGTTTATAAACGTTCATGAGAAGCACGACCATTATGACATAGACGAGGACTGCTAATACTATACTGTAACACTTTACTTGCACTGTTGTAATGTTTACAGCAATACATGGGGAGCACCTATGTCCGAGGGATCAAGGTGGACTGGTGGCAATCATGTCAGTATTGGAAGAATATGAACGCAACCATGATGGTGGACTGGTACTTCAATGGTAAGTTGTTGTTGCTGTTGTTGCTGCTGCTGCTGCTGTTGCTGCTGTTGCTGCTGTTGCTGCTGTTTGTTTTGTTATTGTTCTGTTTGTGTATGTGTTACTCTAAAGAAAAAGCATGGTGTTTATAAGCAGGGCAATTAAAAATAGCCTACTCCTCTTATGGTTTGCTCTGAGGGACAGTGTGCATTCTCTCTATATCTTTAAAACAGAAAGAACGTTTTCTCAAATCTTTAAACTGAAACAATTTTCTCGCATTTTACATACACTCCACCCACCGCCCCCCGTCCCCCGCCCCTCATCCCCCACCCACGAAAAAAAACACTTCCCGATTGGCCAATAACAATCGGAACTGTCACGTCTATTTCCGTAAAAGGCAGTTTCTATTGGCAAAGGCCGCATACACATTTTGTTCATTACGGAAATAACATTTTGGTCACAAATCCAATTAAACAAATTATGAAATAAATATCATTAAAAATCTATGAAACGTCCATGCCTGCATTGTCGAGGGCTTAACGATGTTTCATTGTAAAACTTCTCCCCGCTCACCGCTGCGGTTTCGAACTTGTAGCCCAACTTGTAAAGGATAAAGTGCCGATTCTTACGGATTGCGGGAGGTATACAATGCTTGTTCTACCCAGAATAATGAGGTGGTCTGTCTCTACCACACAAAAGAAATCGACCGTCATATATGGCCTAAAATGTGCTAAATTGACGTAAAACACCATTCAAATAAACAAACAAACTCGCACTCCAGCACGAGTCATCTCCAAAATCAAAATTTGAATGAAATTAAACACCCAGCCATCAGTATGGCTTAGGAGTAACGAGTTACATAAATATTCTTAAAAAAAAAGAGAAAATAAATGACATTTTTGTTTCAATTTTAAGTATATACTGAAAAGAAAATGAAATGCATAATGGATATTTCCGCTATATATTGTATGTTTAAAGTGGTTGATGCACTATTTACAAACACGATTTATTTAAAAGGGCTCTGAAAAACTTGAAAAAAAGCTGAAAGAATTATCAAAATGTCATGAAAAATAAAGGAGATGTGATCTATTGAAAATTTTCAAATACAAATAACATCTATGGAGGCGGCCATCTTGGAACGATGACGTCATCGCGCATTTTTACCATATATGGCATATTGACAATATACATTTTAGCTTTAAAAATACATTTTGTCAATATGCCATATATGGTAAAAATGCGCGATGACGTCATCGTTCCAAGATGGCCGTCTCCATTTATGTTTCTTTGCACATTTTCACATTACTGCTAATCGAATGGTACAGGGCGACATTAGGCCTGTCCTTTCGGAAAGAAGGTTTAAACAGCACCGAACACACCAATGGTTACCCCTTTAAATGTTCATTATCGACAGAATGCTCATTTGGCTCAAGCAAGTGAACAAACTTAGGCTTTAAACGTTGCAATCTCTTAACATTAAACACAATACTGAAATGGCTTGACTTTTTGAAGCGAAACTTCAACATTTGTGCATTTCGTGTAACAAAGTATACTTTGATTAAAATGTCTACTACATGACAGAGTTGTCCTTTCTGTAATTAGCTGTAGCCCCTTTTGTACAAAACACGTTGAGACATATATGGAATATTACGTGGAATTTGGTGTATATAATATTTGATTATGCGTTTCCTTTTCCTTTCAGTTAATATAAACATTTTCTCTTCAATAAAGTATGTTCATTTTCATCTTAAAACATACTCATTTATTTGTAATTCTTTTTTTATAAATTGTATTTATTTTCTTTTCTAACTACACATTAAGAAAGCTACATATTAAGAAAGAAAACATTTGACCTAGAAGATAACATTTTTTAATGAATAAGGTAAATAGTATATGACCGAATCTAATGAAAAGGCGAAATAGTAGCATACGTTCTTACTGAGTATCGCTAACAAAATGTGACTGTGACAGTTCAGACTTGTTTACAAAAAAACATTTGTTTTATTATCTCATTGTATTTCTTTCAGCACGTGGTACGTGGGATACTGCGGTAGGAGTACGAGTACCCGTGCAGGCGCACATTAAAGGGAAGGCTTACAACGCGGCCGGGGTTTCACACAACTTCGAACATTACTACAACTTCTTTGATTTTGAGCCTTACACTAGCGCACATGACAGTCAAAGATATGAGGTACCTCTATATACCTGAAATATTTTATTTGTGTCCACTAATATGGCATGTTGACCAGAAAGAGACTGGCGTGGCCCAGTGGATAGTTGTGGACTTGAAATCTGATAAAATACTTATTGTTTGGGGCGCTTGTTTCAGCCTAAGGGTTTGTGTCTTTTAAGATAAACTTAATCTACTACATAAATAAGTTGTATGTCAGTGAAACAGACATTTTTAGTGGTAAATAAAAATAAAAATACCTTACTTTTCAAAATCGGTTGAGAAATGAAAATTTCATGCGCGATAGTTGTTTTTGATGGGGCATTTCTAATGCAAAATTCTGCTGCATGAAAAATTGGATTTTTTTTTTTTAGAATTTTTATACAGAAATGGTTTTAAATTGTTGGATATTAGTAAATTAAGAAACCCTGAAAGCTTTATAGCAAAATATGAAGTCTAACTGAAGTTATTTGAAATTTCTTAATTTTCTCTTGTTCCACCAACAAGGAATTTACATAGGAAAAGCCCATCAGAAAATCGTTTTGGCTGTAAAATATTTATTTCTACCGATTTTCAAAGTTAAAGTAGTTTTATTTACCACTAAACATGCCAGTTCTAATGATATATAACTGATGTGCGTGTTATTTAAATTGCTCAAGTTACTGCAGAAAAACCTTTGGCTGAAACAAGCTCCCTAAACAATAAGTACACATTTACACATTTAACGATTTTTCACGAGTAAGCACGGTCTATTTTAACTACGGATCTATCCCCTTACCAAACACAACCAGAAAAAATTATGTATACTCATTCATTAAATAAACCAAGAATCTTAAACATAAAACCGTTCCATATATAGATATCTCACTTGTGTTTTAGACTCCGGCCGGCTTCCAGTGTCCTGGTCGAAAGATGACGAAACCTTTCCCGGTGGTTCCCTCGGACGCGTTCTCTTTCACCACCGAAATTCTCGACACAAATAACGACAAAATCTCGTTCATGAAGGTAAGAAGTATTCATTTCAATAAAAAAGACGACTTATTCTGCTTTTCAATGGTTAAACCCCAGCGTTAGGTAAAGTTTCGTCTGCTTCAAGATAAAGGTTTCAGCACACTGACCAATCACTGATCTTATTTGTACAGGTACAGTTATTAATAAATGTACCAAATTCAAAATTTTACAGTTAAGAATAAAAGTTTTGTTCTAGAAATTATGGAAAATAAATACATTATATAATTATTTTGATATATCTGTATAGAGGAATGCTTAATGTATTTACATGCCAAATGTTTGGTTTAAAATGCTTTGTTATTTATAAATTTGCGATTAAACCTCTCTGAGCAGCATAATGCATAAAATGATCAGAACAGTTTCTCTGGGGGCCATTTTGGGTTTTTTATACTCAACCCTGGACTTTAAATCGTACAAAGCCACTTCCTTTGCCTGTGTCATGTTCATTGTCAAGATATGATCTAACATGTACTAAAATGACATAGAAGACCATTCAAACAAACAAAGAAACGAACTGAATGCCTATAAAAAGACAGACATGCATCAAAAGTACCACTAGATTTCTTATCCAGGCCAGCTGCTAATTCGTCTTTATATGTATACCGTGTTTTTGCTTGCAGGAGACATTTTTCTACGACCAGAAGCTGGTGAAGTATGAATATCGTCCTCAGCCCGGGGATTACAGCCCTTACGGCACCAGCGATCTCATTGAGATACACGATTTTCATTCCGGTAAGTCACTTCTTCCATTCACTGGCAGGTAAGTCATTAGTATATACTTCACTAGCGATCTCATTGAGATACACGACTTTCATTCCATTAAATTGCCACTGGCAGATAAGTCTTCAGTCCATACTGCAGCAGCGATCTCACTGAGATACACGACTTTCATTCCGGTAAGTTGCGACTTTCATTCACTGGCAGATAAGTCTTTAGTCCATACTGCAGCAGCGATCTCACTGAGATACACGACTTTCATTCCGGTAAGTTGCGACTTTCATTCACTGGCAGATAAGTCTTCAGTCCATACTGCAGCAGCGATCTCACTGAGATACACGACTTTCATTCCGGTAAGTTGCGACTTTCATTCACTGGCAGATAAGTCTTTAGTCCATACTGCAGCAGCGATCTCACTGAGATATTAGTACACGACTTTCATTCCGGTAAGTTGCGACTTTCCTTCACTGGCAGATAAGTCTTTAGTCCATACTGCAGCAGCGATCTCATTGGTAGATAAATTGAATTAAATCGTTTAAAGGCTCATCAACACATACCATTAGTTTGTATCGAGCCGCCCCAGAGAGAGGAGAATGCCACTTAGGATCCGGGAACATTGCCCGACTCTTCCTATTTAATAAATTTCTATGGGTGTTTATCGTGCTCGAGATAGTTTGTATGGTGGAATTATTTTGTGGTGGAGGAAATCCGCCATCCGTAAGATAACAGCTATGTAATGTTAACGATCCTATCCGACTGAGGATGCTAAGGGAAGTGTCTTGCCTAAAGACACACCAAACTGACCCAGGACACACCAAACACCAAACTGACTCAGGACACACCAAACTGACCGACTGGCGTCAGTGAGGTTCGAACTGGTTATCTTCGGATTCAGAGTTAAACGTGCGATACACTGGACAACCGCAGCCCCTATCAGATACAAGTGCATCATTCCATATTGTACCAGCAATCCCAACGAGGTACATGGTTTTCTTTCTGGTCAATTTACCAGACTATAAGGACGTCATTCCATAGGGCTCCTACGATGTCGTTGATATACATGATTTTAATTCAGGTAAATATGCCAGAATACAAGGACGTCAGTCCAGTGGGCGTCAAAGATCTCGTTGAAATACATACTTTTCTTTCTGGTAAATGTGCCATACTACAAAGACGTCAGTTCATAGGGCGTCAACGATCTCGTTTAGATACAGATTTTAATTGATGTAAATATGACATGATTTTATCCACGTGAAATAGGTAAATCTCACCCTCGGGATTAGCATTGCAACCATGAAACTCGGCAGAGCCTCGTCCCTGGTTACAACACTGACCCTCGGGTGAGATTTTCCTATCTCACATGGATACTCATGGTGGCTTCCTTTATTCTTTCTGGTAAATTTACCATAATAAATGGACATCAGTCCATAGGTCGTCAGCGATCTCGTCGAAACACATGATTTTCTTTCAGGTAAATATGCCAGAATAAAACAACATCAATCCATAGGGCGTCAATGATCTCGTTGTATAAAAAGGAAGTTATTGGCAATTTTCATTAATTTAAAAGGTGAACTTTTTACATTTATTTCAGATATTTATTGTCTATTATCCTACTTGTCCATTATCGTTTTAGGTGTAGCCTACATTACCGACGTAAACCGTGGAAATTGCAGTTTCCGACAAATTGAAGGTTCAGATTTTGATGATAAATCCAGCGGCCCGAATACCGTCAGAATAAGGAGTGCTAAAGAGTTCTTCTACTTTGACGTGAAAAGTGCATCTTACGAGGGCGTGGTAACGTAGAATTTTATTTTTATCTTAATAATTATGTACATATATTGTATTACTATAATAATCATTCATAGGTATCCGGTGAAGATCATGAGGTACAATTGATTTATCGATACCAAGGCTCTGGTTAAAACAGTTATACCGCTGTTGGTCTTTCCCTATCTGAACCTGATACCCACGAGAGATTACTTTTCTTGCATACCATTGACAGTTTGTGCATTGACGTCTCCAATTACTACCGTTTAGCATGCATCAAGTGGTCCGAGAATTAACTTTCATACCCCATTCAACACCTTCTCTAAGAATCAAAAACGGGGTTGGCTGAGGTCTGAAATAAAACCTTAATTTGGTTTGAAAAGTTTGCATATTGTAAAATTAAAACATTGAATAGGTAATTGTAAACAGGTTATCGCATTTTTCAGTAAACAAATGTTTTTAAACGTGTTTTATTATCGAAATATCCATAATAAAATCCTGCTAATATAAGCTTTTCCATCGCTTAATGGAATTAAGGCGGGACCACGTAATGTTATTTACACAATGACGTCATGATGTTTGTTTGACACTTTCTCTTTTTTAAAGCAACTCAAAGACATGTTCAGCCTATACACAGAGCTGTCATTTCTTGCATCTAAATACAACGCCTGTCAACTTCTCTGCAAATGAAAATGAAAGATGTTTTAGCGGCACTCATTTTCTTTTGTCGCAACTTTATATGAAAGGTTTAACATAACAACAAACAGATCTACCATGCCTTAATTTAGTGAATAAACATATAATTCTGCTCAGAATTATATTGCGGTAAAATAACGTTTATACTTCGGCATATCACTTCGGCATTAAATCATTCAAAATGAACTCCACCATTACGTTTCGCACAGGGTTAAAGTATAACGTCCGGATTACCAGCACTTTTCAAAATATCATAGCTCTAAACAGCCTACATTGAAATAAAGTGCTAACCTAAAGACATAAAACATGACCAAAGTAAGCGGTGTTTCTTTCGATTGTTCACGACTAACCAGCAGACCCCCGTATGAATAGTGGTGTCAGGTCATGGCGTCGATGTGTTTGATATTTTAGCTATGGTTATGTGATAAATTATCATGTGATCGCTGACTACTTTCCTAGACGTTAGTTTAAACAATATTTTATTCTCAAATGTATACAATTATTATGGTTACACAATATTATAATAAATTTAACATAATTTGAAAACGTGGATTCGGAAAAAAACGTTTAGCTTATATCAATCCGTTTTCATAGACGTTGACAAAGGTCTAAAACTTCCTGGTAGATATTGAGAACGTTAATCCTTATTTTTGCTGCACTCTTGCTGCAATACCATATTCTTAATGGCGGTTGCAAATGCAACCTATGGTGGCATATAACTGCCGTCGAGATAATTTAGTCACGATACCTTTTTCAGCTATTAAGATGACTTTTAAGCACTTATAAGGCGACTTATAAGAAAAACTACTCCAAAAAGTTTATTTTGCTAACTCGCCGTAAAGTCGCGATAATGCTCTGGAGTGACAGTCAAGTTAGACTGCTACACAGCGTTGAGTGAAACCGGACATGCGCAGTGAAGTAGTATATTGCCTTCCTTAAAATCCGAGTGATCCGAAGAATAAAAACTAACGCGACATATTAATCGAGCATGTCACTTTAGAGCATTATCACAACTTCATGGTTAAGTTTGTCGTAATACTTATCTAGACTTTGTTCTTAAAAGTCGACTTATAAGGGCTTAAAAGTCTTAATAGCTGAAATAAGTATCGCGACTAAATTATCTCGACGGCAATTATATGCCATCATAACAACATTCAAAGTCAACCATGTTTTTGTTTGACTATTCTGAAGAGATTGATTTTCAAATATTCAAAATCCTAGAATAACTAGCATAACGTTGTGTGTCTCTAAGATCTGAGATTGACATGTGTCCCTGTGTATAACAGGTATCATTTGACATACAAGTGCTATGGATATTTGTTTAATGTTATGTGTGTTCTTGTTGTAATTAAGCTCGCTTTTACCCGAAATAAGTACATTTAAGAACGTAAGTATATATTAACAAGAATTTAATACTTTTCAGAAAAAGAATAGAAACATCGATTGTGACACGTGGGTTGCGACGCGGTCCGACTTCCCGTTTACATTTCCAAGCAACTCAACGTGGGAGTGGTACTTTGCGACGGTATGTGCACTCGGTGGAGCGCAATGGCCTGGTGGTAGAGCGTCGGACCCAGGATCGAAAGGTCGTGGGTTCGATCCTCTTCATGACCATATGTTTTGTGTCCCTAAGCAAGACACTTTATCTGCTTTTGATTTGCACTGGTTCTTCACAGGACGACATCAACAGTGATTAAAATAAGTTCAGAGAGGTTTCGTTACAATCGATGCAAAATAAATAAGTTTACTCTAATCGATGGTCATTGTTATATAAATAATCTTGTTATTTGTCGTGTTCATGGTCATCGGCATTGTCTTTGTGATCGAAATAGTCATTGTCATTTTCATTATCAGTGTTATGTTCCTTGTCAGTATCAATCATGGTCATGTTCATGATCATGTTCATTGTCATGTTCATTGTCAGTATCAATTATTGTTATGTTCATTGTCATGGTCATTGCCATGTTCGTTCATGATCATGTTCATTGTCAATATCAATCATTGTCATATTCATTGTTCATTGTCATGTTAATTTTCATATTCATTCTCTTGTTGTTCATTGTCATGTTCATTGTCAGTATCAAGCATTGTCATGTTCATTGTCAGTATCAATCATTGTCATGTCCATTGTCATGTTCGTTGCCATTTTCTTTGTCTTGTTCATTATCTTTATCGTTACCATTGTCATGTTCATTGTCAGTATCAATCATTGCCATGTTCATTGTCATGTTCGTTGCCATTTTTTTTGTCTTGTTCATTATCATTTTCGTTACCATTGTCATGTTCATTGTCATGTTCGTTGCCATTTTTTTTGTCTTGTTCATTATCATTTTCGTTACCACTGTCATGTTCATTGTCATGTTCGTTGCCATTTTCTTTGTCTTGTTCATTATCATTTTCGTTACCATTGTCATGTACATTGTCATGTTCGTTTCCATTTTCTTTGTCTTGTTCATTATCTTTTTCGTTACCATTGTCATGTTCATTGTCATGTTCGTTGCCATTTTGTTTGTCTTGTTCATTATCATTTTAGTTACCATTGTCATGTTCATTGTCATGTTCGTGGCCATTTTCTTTGTCTTGTTCATTATCATTTTCGTTACCATTGTCATGTTCATTGTCAGTATCAATCATTGTCCTTATCATTGTCTTCGTCATTTTCATTGTTCTATCTACTGTTGACATTAACTTTTAACAATATTTCATCTCTAGTATCATCATTGTTTGCTCTTGTCTTTATTGCGCAACGCATTGTATTGTTCTTTCTATGTTTATGATGCAAAACGTATATGGCCGAGTGGTTAGAGTCTCTGACTTGAAATCACCGATGTGAGTTCTAGTCCTCAAGGGACCATGAATCTGTATGCAGCTGGCTTGCGGAACATCTGTGGTTCTACCCATGTGCTCGCCCGTGCACGAAAATTGTCCGGATGGGCACCTGGGGGTCTTCCTTCACCGACAGAAGCTGGAAAATTACCTTAGCTGTCGGTTCGACTATAAAATGCAATTTATTCCAATTGAACTACTTACTTACTTTCTTACTTACTTATTTACTTACTTACCTTCTTACTTACTTACTTACTTACTTACTTACTTACTTACTTACTTACTCTTACTTATTTGCTTTATACATGTCTACAGAAAGACTGGACAAAGATAAATGCTGGACCAGAGGCCGGTGCTATCCCAATACAGATGAGGATTAATATTCCAACGGTAAGTTCTTGTTTACCATTGTGTCTGTTCATGGTGTCTGTTCATAGTGTCTGTCCATAGTGTCTGTTCATAGAGTCTGTTCATGGTGTCTGTTCATGGTGTCTGTTTTGTGTCATCTGCGTTCTAGCATTTTCGCCTACATAAACGTACAGAATGATGGCTATTTTGTATTGCGTTCTGTCTCCACCGCTATCATGACCAATACAAAATGGTGTATCATATTGCGCCGTGTTACCAATAGAGAGTGGTGTATCATATTGCGTCCTGTTAAAATGATATTGCGTCCTACCATTCTCGTCTGTACAGTCATGAACTGATACATGAACTGGTATATAACGAGTGTAGATGTATAGAACATTTCGATACAACATCTAATATATTCCATTCCCCTGTAGAGAAACTGGGCATTGCAATACAACCATGATCTAATCTACTACATTCCCTAGTAGAAAAATCGGGCATTGCAATACAACCATGATCTAATCTACTACATTCCCTAGTAAAAAAATCAGGCATTGCAATACAACCATGATCTAATCTACTACATTCCCTAGTAGAAAAATCGGGCATTGCAATACAACCATGATCGGTCATTGCAATACAACCATGATCTAATCTACTACACTCCCTAGTAGAAAAACCGGGCATTGCAATACAACCATGATCTAACCTATTCCATTCCTTTGTAGAGAAGCTGGGCATTTCAATATAATCTCTACAATTTCCAAAAGTCCAAGCCGGACCTGTTGAAATTTGACATCAGTGGTTGCTATACATTCAGAAGGAGAAGGAAGTTCCAGTTCATTGTCCCAGGTAAATTGTTTTATTATACTTATAAATGTGTTGTCTAGTTGTCGTATCTGTAATGTGTTATCAAATATTGACGTCATTTGAAATGTATTGACGTCGAGTTCAATTTGCTGAGAAAATTCGAATTGCAGATGGTTCACGTTCCAGCTTTTCAAAGCTTTAGCATTCCATACGATTTTCACGTAGAGATCTTGCAACGTTCGACACTGAACAGCCGAGCTATCACCGTTGCACCGGTTGTTCGACTTTCATCTTCCCCCATGTGTAAGATCAGGCTTTCCATCACCCATATAAAACGTGGATAACCTTATCCGATATGCAAGAAAATTCGGGTCCTTCCGTAGTACAACATAAAATGCCAATGTGACTTTGATACAATACATGTTTTAAAGGGATACTTATCAGTCTCAGTATAATATTGCGTAATGTCAAGCATGCTTAAAGGGACACATGGCAATCTTGATTTGTTTAAAATTCGCCGGGTCCCGTTAGTTTTCCTACGTAACATACATTCTTTGTTATTATTAATATTAATGATTAAAATATTTCAGAGCAAATTGTGTTTGAATATTACTAACTGTTGATTATATTGTACCAATTATAAACCTAAACATATGGTAGAATAACGAAGAGAATAAATTGAAAATTCTAAATTTTATTTAATTATATGCAAGCAATGTTAAAGTCAAAATGATTCTGGATTAATAAATCCAGATGCCAGATTTAATGTCACATAAAAGACAAGAGTGCCGTGTGACCTTTTAAGAGACCACATCAATTTAGAGAGTATCTACTTTAAGAAAACACCGTTTCAATTTCCAACTGCATTGTTTTAAAATTAGTTTATACCTGTCTCATTCCTTTTAATGGCCCCTAATGAAAGTTTGACTGTATAATTATTCTTCCTTTTATGTCCACTTCTGTTTCTTTCTTAAACATCTCGTTGGAATATCGTGAATTTTAGTTTGTATTTTTTATTTTCAGCAAGCCCTAATGTCAAGGCAACTCTTAGCACTAATACAGAAGTGTTCAAATATTACGTTCTACTATCAATCATGCAAGCTACACAGATATCACCACTGCGTGTGGCAAGCCTACAAGTAAGTATTACCTTGTGGTCATTATTACACTACTGCAGATGTCGACTACATCTGCCGAGAGTGTTGAACTGAAATAGTTTGATTAAACTCATACACAAACTGATTTAAAATGTAATACATATATTATGTCACTGCTGGGTTCGATTATAAGAAAACCATGCACTCGATGGTAGGCGTGTTTTGTTTCTGCACTTCTTAGCATCAGCTCTCGTTTGTGAAAATAGCCACGCGTCCACCATGATATCGGTATAGATGCGTTAAATATCACATCTCAGGGAAACTTGTCTTGTCATAGGTCATCTGATCAGGAGACGAAAATAGCGATGATGACAGCCAATACACCGACAACAAACTAAGAAACCACTAAATCAAAGGGATACCTGACTTTGTCCTCGTTTAAATTGAATCCTAGTTTGAATTCGATAAACGTAATTTTGTCAAAAACTACATGCGATTGATCACGGCATTTATAAGGCTTTTCATCTCAAGACATATGTACAAATATTTTACTGTACCATTATGCTTTGTTTAAATATGTTAAACAAAAACAAAATATTTACTAGGTATTTTTCGCCGACAACGTCATAGTGATGTTTGAACTCTTGGACAAGTCACCAATCGTCGGGGATATCCAGAAGGCTGCAGACTACAAGGAAGTGGACCTAGATTTTGCCGCCAATACCATCAAGCAGATGGTACAAAATGGACAGTTTGTTATCAACCTTGGTGGCACAGCTTTTATGAATGTAAGTAAATATATATTCAATATATAGAGGATATTTGTTGTTTTGGAGTGAATAACATATTTTATTTCATCGAGAAGTGAGAAAACTTAATATTTTCACGAATGCGAAGCATGAGTGAAAATATAAAAGTTTTCTCACTTCGAGATGAAATAAAATATGTTATTCACGACAAAACAACAAATTTTCTTTTTATTTTATGATTTTACAAACAATTATTTAAGCAATTTCAGTAACTAAACCGTTTTACACACGCTTCTTTCCAAGTCACGATGACGTAACGAAACGTTACATGACGTCACCTTTTTTGAAACCATTAACGTCACAGAAAAAGGTAATTAAATAAACAGTGGATTTAACAGTATAACAGTAGGAATATATTGTGATCCGTGTTATTTGTGTTGGTTGAACATTCACAAAGTAGTCCCGGCAGCTACTGTGGTAATAAAACTCTATATTCCACAGTGTGGAATAACACTTTTATTTCACTGATAAATCACAGTATATCATTGCTTATCATAAAATAAATAGAGTTTATACAATATATCATATATTTACCTCCATCTCAGAACACTCGCAATAAGAGAGATATATCAGAACTCCACTGGAACGTACCTTCACATCCACGCCTTACACACCATGACGCAGCTTTACCTCCAACACGTCAGAATGAGAGATAGCACATAACTCCACAAGAACGTAGATTTACTTACCTCCAACTCCTAACACGCTTCAACATAATTTTGAATTTCCTCCACTTCCGAACACGTAACTTTACCTTAATTTTATATTTTTCTACAACTAACACGCCAGAACGTAGCATATCCTTCACCTCCAAAACTAGGCGTTCTAAAATGAGCTGGATAATATAAGCATTATATATTTTCCGCTTGATTTATAAGGAGGAGAACGGACTAAAGTGGTCATGTATTTGACACTTTTCGAATCGAATCAACAAAAGGGCAAGAACTAGGCAATTATCATTTAAAGGTGTGTAGTTTAGTGTTAAAGTTGCAACGGTTTTAAATTATTAATAAACACCTACAATTAACCAATTGTAGATTATATTCGCCATAATCAAACACATCAAAAATCTCAGTTTGGGTATTCATACCACTAACCATACATGCTGATAATGCAAAGAAGCGGAATCAAAACAGGGAACCAGATAAACTACCGGGCGGGGAACCATTTCAATGAAACTGAGCAATCCAGAATTCAACGTTTAGATCTTAATAAATGAAAATTAATGCTTTTTATTTCGGAAATCATATGCAACTACCATAAAAATTCAAACGTCGAAGATTTTGATAAACCCTCTACATTGATGGCTACATTATGCACACACACGTGTTGTCTTTCGTTCACTGGTGGCTACATTATGACACACACGTGTTGTCTTTCTTTCAGATAAACACACTGTTGAATATATTAAGTACATACACGTGTCGTATTTCTTTCAGATAAACCCCATGGTGGCTACATTATGACACGCACGAGTTGTCTTTTTTTGCGATTAACCCCCTGGTGGCTTCATTATGACACACATGAGTTGTCTTTCTTTCAGATTCACCCCCTGGTTGCTACATTATGACACACGCGTGTTGTGTTTCTTTCAGATTCACCCCCTGGTTGCACACGAGTTGTCTTTCTTTCAGATTCACTCCCTGGTGGCTACATTATGACACACACGTGTTGTCTTTCTTTCAGATTCACCCCATAATGACACATACGAGTTGTCTTTCTTTCAGATTCACCCCATAATGACACATACGAGTTGTCTTTCTTTCAGATTTACCCCCTGGTGGCTACATTATGACACACAAGTGTTGTCTTTCTTTCAGATTCACCTTATTACACACATGAGTTGTCTTTCTTTCAGATTCACCCCCTGGTGGCTACATTATGACACACACGAGTTGTCTTTCTTTCAGATTCACTCCCTGGTTGCTACATTATGACATACACGAGTTGTCTTTCTTTCAGATTCGCTCCCTGGTGGCTACCGCTAACAGCATTATTGAGACAACGTACCTAAATACGACCACGATTCTCCAAGATACGACCCAGGATGGATACGGTGCAGGTAATATAACCTAACACTTTTATCCAAAATACAGAAATTGGATACGGTGCAGGCAACATAACGTACGTTTAATACTACCGCCCTTATCCATATGACGTGCCAGATTAGTATTTATTCACACACAAGATATCCCTGTATGATACGGAACATGTAACGATCGCTTATAATGGACAAAGATTAATAAACAAAACACGTAAACATAATTACGGGACAGCAGTCAACTATTGACATACCACCATACCATCCCGGCTGACTTCATCGGTTTTCGTCATTCGTATCATTGTTGTGTTCGCTTTTCGTTTAAACCTATTCGTTAAGCAGTTTATGGTAACTACGAGCGACACTGTTTAACAATGCCACTACTTGGGTACGTATTTTATATCGTGTAGTGATTTAACTTCTTACAGGAACAATGGTAGGATTAGGAACATGGTGAACGATACTCTTGCTTGGGAACGTACTTGGTATGGTGCATTTTCTCTGACAGACACATTATGGCTTCTGGTATTACGATGACGGGTTTGGTGTTGTGTCCTATGTCTAAATTGTATTTGTTGTAGGAACTATGACGCCTGTCGTAATAACGATGCCCCAACTAGGTTAAGATCTTGGTACTTTGTATTGAATTGTATTTTTTTTTTATTTGTTGCAAAACTGTCTACTAAAAATGTACAGCTTACATATTGCAGGGCCCATGGCGGATTTCGCTATAACAATGCCTTTGCGTAGGGCGGACTTTGTATTTAATTGTATATTTACTTGTATTTGTTGCAGGGCCCATGGCAGCTGTTGGTATAACAATGCCTTTACTTGGGGGCGGCCTTGGTATTGTGTTTGCTTACTTCTTCTTCAAGTAGATATGTTCAAGTAAGTAATTGTGTTTTGTATGTACATTGTCTGGCATGTACATTCAGTTTCAGCTCTACACCTTGCATTACTTTTTCTTGGTTAAATCGCATCGCGAGATCGTTTTTCATATTTCGATTAATTTCATAATCAATACGTGTATATATATCGATGGCTTTAATACTTTGAATATATTGTAATACAAAAAAAAAATTAAATCGTTGGAATTAAATATACTAATTCGCGTGTCACTCTGTTATAATGGATTGAAATTAAAACTTACCGAATCAAGCACAAAATGCAACATGCAGTTCTGCTGTGGTCAATTTGCTACGAGATTTGGCGAAGTTTACATTTCAATAAATAACTGAAACATAACTTTAATCCCATAGTATGACGTACTTCATTTCCTTACCCACATACCGTTTTATTTCTAAAAAATACCTTATAATAATAGCCAATTTCAATCTCTACCCAGGGCTGTCGTTCCTTGCATCCACATATAACCTCAGTCAACGTCTCGGCAAATTACAAACATCTTGTAAAACGATGAAATTAAAACTTTATTTGGTGGCACTCATGTTTTCCTAGTCTCATTATTATATGAAAAGTTTAACTTTAAAAAAAGGCAAATTTAATGCGATCATTTAATGAATAAACGGTTAAATTTTGCTTAGACTAATATTGCGATAGAATAAAGTGTATACCTCGGTATATCACTCCGTCGTCAAAACATTCAAATTGGACACATGATTACGTTTCCCAAAGGATTTCAGTAAAGAGTTTGCGCTTACTAGCACTTTACAAAATGTCATAGGTCTAAACAGCCTCCCTCAAGTTAAAAGTCTAACATAACTACATCACAACTGTTCAAAACTTGGCAAAAACGGTATTTCGTTCGATTGTTTACCACTCAATCAACCGCACGCCTATCCCACCTACGTCCACCCCTTCATCACCAATCGTGCAATCGAGCTAGTTTCCGTACATCATCGGAAAAGTTAATTTTGAAGAAATTGGTTGCCATGGTTGAGGTAGTTCCAGTTGCTTGTCTGAAATGTTGACAGAGGTCAATGTTTTGACCCTGATAGAGATTTCATTCATTATTTGTAAAACAAAATGCATAAGGGGGCACTCCTCAGTTTCGCATGAATGTCCATGGTGTAAATCAGAAAGAAATCAACTAAGCATCTTTTAGGTCCATTGATGGTCTTTATAATAATTATGAAGCACATGTTTGATGTTTTTTTCAGTTTTGATTACTTCTAACTTTATTTTGGTGTATTGGAATATGCATTCTTTGGGTTTTTTGGAGGCTATAAATAGAAAAATGTGAACCAATCAAAAACTTCCTAAAAGTAGTTAAAATGGCTGATTTTCACTGACGAGGAGATAAGCGTGGAATAACTTTTTAAAATGCCGGACTAGGTATGTAAAATTTAGCATTTCCTGATATGCAAGAGCATTATGAGTGCAGACATGACCCTGATATGTGTAGGAAAATTTTTTATTTTTATTTATTGACATTTGAAATATTGCTAAAATTGCATTTTTAGCATGTTTTAAGGGGTGGGGTAATCTTAAAGAAATGGGACTAAAGTTGTACAGAAAATGCTTTTTGATACTTTTATTTGGTATGGAAACATGGGTAATTTTATTGTCTTCTAAGAAATGTATGACACAATGATGATGTGATTTATTTTTGCTCAAGGATTCAGGCTAAGAGCTTGTCAAGTGTTTGATGATTGAGAAATGTACATTAAACTGTGGAGTGCCCCCTAAATAAACATTTGAAATAATGATCACAAATAACGACACGATTTTTTTACTACATTTGTACAAGATTGTATATATACACTCGTATACTCAACCATTTCTTTTTTAATGATTTCAGAATTGTTATTAAAAGATACCGCGACCAGTTGAGCAACAGAACAATACAAATGTCAGGAAAAGACAGGATGCACAAAACAGTCAACTGAAATGTTCTGTCTACGTCTTACATTCATTAACCAGAACATACTTTGAACAGTTTGAGAATACTTATTTGTTATTGTGGATTTCTTTCTATTATGATTTAAACATATTGTATTGTCAATACATAAATGCAAAATGACCGGGCAACACGTTCTAACAACATTAGTAAAAGCCCTTCCTGAGGATATAAATATACTTGGCGGTGTATGTGTATTATTTTGTGTTTGTGTGTGTTTTGTTTTGTCCTTCATGTAAGTGCACACTATATAAAAATGCGTGTGTATGTCATTTAAAGTCAAATTAGTTACATATTTATTGATATTAACACCTGTGCAATATCATCGGATAAAGCTGTACATGCAATTTGAAGTTTATTAAACCATAACATTAATGCGAATATTCTTAGTTACTCTTTATTTTAGTGAATAATTATGTCACGTGATAACACGAATCTTACATTCGTGTTTGTACGAACCTAGTTGAATAATCGTAATATTTAAAACGCTGAAACTCGTAAAATAAAAGTTAAATCATTCATTATGTTAAGCGAACATGCTTTATCTCGTTACAGGAGTTATATGTCTTGTACAAGATCAAACATTGTTGTATTTCATCCTCACATATTCAATATCATTTATATAATATAAAAAAAAGTGTGCAAACGGTTACACTATTCGTATTATTTAATTTTTTTGTCATTTAATAAAACATAATTGTAATGTACGCCTCCTTCATACGACACAAATTGTTCCCCCGGTGATTATCTAATAATTCTTTAGAACAATACACTATTATTGAGTACTTAATCTATCGGGAAGTAGTCTATTGGGTACTTATACTGGGTACTTATACTGGGTACTTATTCTATTGGGTACTTAGTATATTGGGTACTTATACTGGGTACTTAGTCTATTTGGTACTTAGTATATTGGGTACTTAGTATACTGGGTACTTATACTGGGTACTTATACTGGGTACTTAGTCTATTGAATACTTAGTATATTGGGCACTTATACTATTGGGTACTTAGTCTATTGTGTACTTATACTGTTGGGTACTTAGACTGGTGTGTACTTATTTATTGGATATTTGACTATTGTCTATTGGGGACTTAGCTTATTGGGCACTTATACTACTGGGTACTTAGTCTATTGTGTACTTATACTTTTGGGTACACTATTGAGTACTTGTCTATTGGGTACTTTTACAAATGGGTACTTGTGGGTACTTAGTTTATTGCTTACTTAGATTATCGTGTACTTGGATAATTGAGTACTTGTACGATTGAGTACTTAGTATATTGGGAGCTTGTCTATTTGGTACTTGCATATTTTGTACTTGTTTATTGGATACTTGTCTATTGGGCATTTAGTCTATTGTGTACCTGTCTATTTGGTACCTGTATATTGGGTACTTGTCTATTGGGTACTTAGTCTATTGTGTAATTGTCTATTTGGTACCTGTATATTGCGTACTTCCCTATTGGGTACTTGTATGACTAGGTGGATACTTAAACTATTGGGTTCTTCGATTATTGGGTACTTAGCCTATTGGGTACATGTCTATTGGGTACTTGTCTATTGCGTACTTGTCAGTTGGGTATTTGTACGATTGGGTACTTCGACTATTGGATACTTTGGACTATTTGGTACGTGAACTACTTAAATACACTATTAGTCATTCGTTTACAGGCCAGTTTAAAACAAAAACATAACATTTTTAAATATAGTTTAATGAGAGTATACTGTATAACTGTTGGTATAACAATTCAGACTGTAATATCACGATTTTTATTTTCCATTCAAGAAGTGAATGTAAAAATAAAACTGAAGGTACGCCGCGATTTTAAAGAAATCAAGATGGCCGTGTGTCCCTTTTGAACCGTTTTTTTTAAAGATAATGTCGTTTTAAAGTCCTGTACACGCACGCAGTCGACGTGTTCAATAAACTGATTATAAAGATGTTTATTTATTCAGTTTAAAGTGGCACCACTTGTAAATACGGAAGCGCTCTTCTAATTAACAAGTAGCTTATGCTCGCTAATTAAATGGCTCAAATAATGGGTCCCAGTGTAGTGCATAAGCTCATCAAACCCTAAACTAAAACACGTCATGATGGTTGTATTCGTATTTGGACTGAAACCCATAATGCTTCCAGATCGCCTCCAGTCCCTTTAATACACACGCCTCTACATAAAAACAAGAAATAACAAGGCAATCTAATAGAATATACAACCATATTACGACATTGACCAAGTTAAAGGTGCTTGAATTTTGACAAGGCAAAATATAGCAAAAAATCATTAAATACGAGGCCATCACTCTATCATGTCTATTACAACGTGTTAAGGGTGGTGATATAAAGTTACATACATTAAAGGGACACATGGCAATCTTGAGGTCAGATTTACACATTGTCATATATAAAACACCATAAACGTCTACAACAGAGTCATAATATGTTACAATTCTAGTTTTCCTTTAAAACGATGATACGTGTTTTTCTTAAGTAAAATTAATCAGTCGTTTATACTGAGGATTGGCTAAAATAGTTCATGCAATGAGGTTTAAATTATAAGAACGTGTGTACACTTTGAATAACTTAGATTCTGTAAGCCTTCTATCCCTTTTCCTAATCCGTTATTTTAAAAATACATTGAACAATGAACTTCTATCTGGATTGACTGTCAATAAAACAAAATGGGCATTTTAGTGCCTTCAACCCATTTTTGATAGAAATAAACCAAGAATAGCATTAGTTATAAACCGTTGTTTATTATCAGTAAGCGATGTTTGTAAAACCATTGTCATAGAACTGGCATTCATTGTAGTATACTTGATCATTAAAGCATATACTGATCATAGAAACATATACTTATCAAGAAACATGTACTGATCAAATAAAGATATACTGATCACTGAAACATGTAATGCTCACTGACACATTTACTAAAACGTAAAATGCTCTTAGAAACATATACTGATCAAAGAAACATATACTGATCACAGAAACATAAACTGATCACTGAAACATGTACTGATCGCTGAAACATATACTGATCAAAGAAACATATACCGATCACTGAAACATATACCGATCGATGAAACATATAAGGATCACTGAAACATGTAATGATCAAAGAAACATGTACTGATCATTGAAACATATACCGATCACTGAAACATGTACTGATCACAGAAACATGTACTGATCACTGAAACATGTACTGATCAATGACAACATGTACAGATCAAAGAAACATATACTGATCACTGAAACATGTACTGATCACAGAAACATGTACTGATCACTGAAACATGTACTGATCAATGACAACATGTACAGATCAATGAAACATGTACTGATCACTGAAGCATGTACTGATCGCTGAAACATATACTGATCGCTGAAACATGTACTGATCGCTGAAACATATACTGATAAATGAAACTGGTACTGATCGCTGAAACATGGAATGATCGCTGAAACATGTACTGATCGCTGAAACATATACTGATAAATGAAACGTGTACTGATCGCTGTAACATGTAATGATCGCTGAAACATGTACTGATCACTGAAACATGTACTGATCAATGACAACATGTACAGATCAATAAAACATGTACTAATCACTGAAGCATGTACTGATCGCTGAAACATATACTGATCGCTGAAACATGTACTGATCGCTGAAACATATACTGATAAATGAAACGTGTACTGATCGCTGAAACATGTAATGATCACTGAAACATGTACTGATCACTGAAACATGTACTGATCACTGAAACATATACTGATCACTGAAACATATACTGAAACAAGTACTGATCTCTGAAGCATGTACTGATAGCTGAAACGTGTACTGATCACTGAAACATATAGTGAAACATATACTGATCACTGAAACATATAGTGAAACATGTACTGATCGCTGAAACATGTACTGAATAGTGAAACATTAAATGATCACTGAAACATATACTGATCAAAGAAACATTTACTGACAGAAACATATACTGATCACTGAAACATGTACTGATCACTGAAAAATATACTGATCACTGAAACATATACTGAAATGTATAATGCTCATAGACACATATAATGATCACTGAAACATGTAATGATCACTGAAACATATAATGACATATATAAGGCTCATATAAACACATACTGTTGATTGAAACATATAATGCTCATCGAAACATATAATGATCTTTGAAACATGGTAATGATCATAGAAATATATTATAGTCATTGAACCATATTAAGATCGTTGAAACATATAATGAGCACTGAAACATAAAATGACCACTGAATCATAAAATGACCATTAAAACATAAAATGACCACTGAAACATAAAATGACCACTGAAACATAAAATGACCATTGAAACATAAAAATTAATGATCAAAGAAACATGATTGTGATTATTGAATATATAACGATCATTATATGTTTCTATGATCATTATATGTTTCTATGATGTTTCTATGATCATTATATGTTTCTATGATCATTATATATGCAATAAGCATATGTAATTTGCCTGTAATGATGAATGAAACATATACTGATCCAGAAACAGGATTACGATTAATGAAACATATAATGATCAGTGAAGCATATATTATAATGATCATGAAACATATAATGATGATTTATCAACGAAACATAATGATCAGTGATCATTTAAAAATAACGAGCATTGATTCGAAGAATACATTGATCATTGAAGCATAAAATGATCATTTAAGCATATATATAAACATTTTCCTAACCAAGACATAAAGGAAAAATAAGGCTTGTGACTCATTCAAGCTCATCTATATATCCCCTGGCATGACACACCTTTGAGAATCCGCGGTCGGGAACCGATGACATTGCAGTTTGTTGGGCCATGGCAGGCCTTGGTACATGTACTCGTGCACACCAAGACAGTCCTGAAACACCTCCTCGCAGAGTTCCCTGCACGGTATGGTAAACGGCGAGGCATTATGGACACAGAACGGCATGTACGTGCCACATAGAAAAAACGCCAGATTTCTGTTGCAGCCGCTGTTGATAAGATTCTCGTAGTAGCCGAGTTCGACGGTTATTTCCGAGATGTTGCGCTGCAAGAAGAGATTGGGAAGAGAGCCGAGGCTATACGGAAGGTTTTGACACATCGGTATGGTGATGGCCGTGCAGTATGCGTGCTGCAGCTGCCGCCGAGGTTCTCTTATGGGCTTTATGCACGTGTCGTCATTACGCTTGCGCGGAAAGTCATTGCACCTAGAATGAAATGTAATAAACATGAAATGATTAAGAAGACAATTATATGCAAAAGTGTGTAGCCCAGTAAAATAATCTTGCATTGGGTTTATATTTCGTGGCAAACTGATTACTTTCTTTAGTTCTATCCATGTCCAGCAAGCAACCCATTAACATCTATAAGGAAAAAGCATGTTTCCTATCCCTGCCGCACGTGTACGTGTACGTTTGAACTTGTTAGTTAGCATGCGTGTGTTCGTTCTGTCCATATTTTAATATAGACTGGGTATGTTTTTGAATAACTGTGCATTTGATTGTTTGTTGGACTCTTATCCGTGCAAAATACTTAAGAAACTAACCCATAGCCTCGTCCGTCGGATGGGGATATAAAGAATCATAGTTAGCTATTCGTTAGTAAGAGTGTGGCAGGTTCCCGGATTCCTATGTATCCTTTCCCCTTTCCCTCGCTCTAAAGTGGCTCTAAATACTATATATGGAGTTGATGAGCCGTAAAGCAACATGAATTAATGTAATGGTATGGATCTCGTCATTGTAATCATCTACAATTACCAAAATCTGCAGCAGGCTTGGAATTCACCAACCATTCTTAAGAATATTCTTAGACTTGAGTTTAAGTACTAACATTTCATTCACAAATATTCCCATGACCTTCATAGATAAACAATCGTATGAATTTGATATTCATTAGAATTAATTGATCATATTTATACAAAGCAGCCTCTTATGAACGTTTATCCTTAAATTTATAGAAATATGTGTGATTGAAATGTGCATGCTTGGGCTTAAGTCTAAGAATATTCTCAAGAATGGTTGGTGAATTCATGGCCAGCCTGGAATATTCTCAAGAATGGTTGGTGAATTCATGGCCAGCCTAGAATATTCTCAAGAATGGTTGGTGAATTCATGGCCAGCCTGGAATATTCTCAAGAATGGTTGGTGAATTCATGGCCAGCCTGGAATATTCTCAAGAATGGTTGGTGAATTCATGGCCAGCCTGGAATATTCTCAAGAATGGTTGGTGAATTCATGGCCAGCCTAGAATATTCTCAAGAATGGTTGGTGAATTCATGGCCAGCCTAGAATATTCTCAAGAATGGTTGGTGAATTCATGGCCAGCCTGGAATATTCTCAAGAATGGTTGGTGAATTCATGGCCAGCCTGGAACTCACCAACCATTCTTCAAAATATTCTTAGACCTGAGCTCAAGTACTGAAAATTTGTTCACAAATATTTCCACGACCTTTAAAGATAAACAATCGTAAGAATTTGCTATTTATTAGTATGCATCATATTTATACACAGCAGCTTGTTATGAAGGGTTTTTTCTGTAAACTTATAGAAATATTTGTGATTGCAATTTGCACACTTGAGCTCAAGTCTAAGAATATTCTCAAGAATGGTTGGTGAATTCCAGGCTGGTCAACCAACAGTATCCATAACGCCGATTTACCTATAATTGGCTGGCCATCTAGATCTCGTCTGCTTCATCGCCTTCTTGCATCGACCTCTCGCTCGACTGCAGGTTTCTTTACACGGCCCATAAGTCGTCTGCGTTTCCGGGTCGTACTTCGGTAGAAACATGGAACAGACGAACAGTCGGAAGTTGTTAGAGCAGCCGTAATCCATGTACGCCCACATGTGCTGTATGTGTCTGCGTCAGAAAAAAAAATTACGTGGTGAAGAAGCATTGTATATTATAAGAATTGTTCACGTTTTCCTGTTATCCGGTAAGACCTGTGTATAGCTGTTTATCGGAATTGAGGTTCTGCAGAGGTTGCTATTAAAACCGAGGTTAGATTTCCGTCTGAACCGAATACCCATTATTTATTTATTTATTTATTTGTTCTGAACAAAATAAATTATTCATATACTAGAACAGAATAAAAAACAAAACAACATAATATGAACATGGCGAGCGTCGGTTTAAGTAAATAAAATGGTTAAATTGTGTAATATTACTCATACTGTAATAACTTATAACATAGGGATTCTCTAAACCCAGCTCAATTGCTCCGTTCTAAGGGTCACCCAAAAAAACGCAACCCACTACTATTCACATACAAACTTTGCTTTCATCACATAGAAAAAATTAATTCAACAAACTATTTAAGCATAACTATTCGAAATCGAAATGGGGATTAACACATTAACTCTATTACCTCCAAGCACTGCAGTGTAATTTCCATTGTAATGTTGGCAGGGCTTTTTTTTCCTTAAAATTGTGAAGACTCCCGACCCTAGACTGGTCATTTTGAGGAGGAAAAAAAGAGATATTACTCAATACATAGTTTTTGTGGGAGGAGGATAATATGAAACATGTTAGATAAACTTTCTTCTATGAACATATCCAGAACAAAACAATAGTGAAATTGTTAAGAGTTAAAATTGGAAATGATGTTTTCCAAAAAAAAAAATAATAATAATAAAAGAAATAATAATAATAATAATTGTGAAGCAAATCGGCCGCAGTTGTGAAAAAAATGACTTGAATTGTGAAGTAATCAGATGTCGGTCCCTTTTATAGAAGGGGAAAAAAGCCCTGGTTGATAGCATTCACTTGTGCAGCATGTGTCAGGTGAACTTGTGTAAGCATGATCAGTATAATTATGTATGCATACTTTTTTAGGAGACTTCTCAGGATGATCCAATCTATTCCTATTTCCTAAATGTAAATACATTTAGTTAGCAGCAATCAGGTAGGAAGGAATAGGAATGATCACTACCCTAACGTTTTCTATGTTTTGAATTGTTTCATGTGAATAAGGATCATTCTGAACATCTGGATGTGTACTACGGCTCTGTGCAAGTACAGTCAACACATGTGTTCAATGACTCAATTGTATGTTCACTTGTATTGTTTACACATGGTTTGTTTAAAAGAAAATGATTATTTTCCAACAAAAGGTCAATAGTCCTTGTAAAACGGCCATTTGGTTTATGTGAATTTAACATGTAAGTGTTTTTCCCTTCTTGTTTATCTTCCGGCAATTGAGAACATTAGCGCATGCTTTTATTTCACAGGTACTTGCCCATCAATTGCCATTTAGCAAACCAATATTCAGATATTGTACAGGTCATTCATTATTGTAAGACATACTTTTATATTCACCATGTAATAGTTTGACTTTTGTTTCCCAACTTTCCCACTGGTTAACAGTGCTTTGACAAACTATTCTATACAGATTCGAATGGTCAACTCAGACAATGGAAAAAAAGAAGAAAAAAAAAGAAAAAATGTTTCCTGGAACATTTTACACGCTGTATAATGTGCCATATATATGCTCAAATACTACTTTATAATAATAGGTTTAATTTATGTAAATAAGCATCAGCTTACTGCCCATATATCGTGAATATTCATTAAAAAAAAATATTGATAATATAAATCACAGAACATGGTAAATACATAGATATTGCGGTCTCCGTTTTATTGATTTGATTAAGAGGTCCTTTTGATCTGACTTAGATCGATGTTTATATCTATATTTAGCCTCATCCTAATAGGCTTGGTTGATCTGATTTTAAAAGCCTCTAACATCCTAAGAGGTTTGATTGATCTGATTAAGCATCATCCAAATAAGAGTTTTTGATTCATTTGACTTAGTCACATCCTAAGAGGTTAATAACTGGGGTAGGTGTACGTTTTTGTGAATTGATCAGATTACAGTTTGAGGTCCTCATATCGCTAACAAGGGCCATTATCACAAAGAGGCACACATACACCCGTTAGTGACCTGTTTATAACATGTGTGATCAAAACAATATTATTTTTAGACATAGGCCCTACCTAAATTACGCAAAGTAATACTTCTGTTTATTTTCTGTATTTTTATGTTTCATCTACAAGAAAAAAGCATAACGTTAAAATACACCAGTCATTGTCTCCATGGCCGAGTGGTTAACAACGTTGCTTTGTAAGCCTTCTCGCCTCTCATCGCTACAGGTTCGAATCCCACTGGGAGTTCGACTTGTGAGGATGTGTCGATTCTTACGGATGGCGGGAGGTGTACAGGACTTGTTCTACCTAGGACAAGTGGGTGGTCTGCCTCCACCACCCAAAAATCTACCGTCATATATAACCTTACATGTTTGAACAAAACACAATGACACAGTTCAGAGATTTATTAGGTTTGATGGTCAGCTCTTAGCAAGCTTTCTTAGTCCTTTTTCATATTGTATTTTCAATGAAATTGGAGTGCTTTCACGTGAAAATCACCGCATGACAATTTTTTTTAATAATACATCGATCTACTGTAGATCATATTACTGTGAGTGTAATGCCAGTGGTGTTGCTTGATTGGAAAATAAAAGTTATTCTATTCTATTCTATTTTAAGCCGGAGAACCAGGCTATTATATTCTATGTTGTTTTTTTAAATAATAAATATTGACGTACTGTATTCAGTTTTATTTAAATGTAATCGAGCATTAAATCGTTGATTTTTTTTTTAACATATTAGATTGTAAAAAAAAAACATGTTGCATTGAATGGACTGAGTCTGTGAAAATACTGAATAGAATAGAAGAGACGAGAATCGAAAACAAACCATCCTTATCTACATGTATGTTATATTCAATGCACAAAGACCTCGCTTCGCTCGGTGAAATTAGCTGTAAAACGTCGCATCGCTCTATGTAATCTCGGTGTAATTAACTTTATTTTCTTTCGAATAACACCTTACTTCGATCGGCGTTCATGTGAGGTTATAACGACGTGCTAGAAATACGATTTACCGTGCACCGTTTCCCACAATGCAACTATAGGTCGGAATCTACAGTTTTCTTTGAAATTCAGACTATTTTCAGACATGTACACTTATTACGTTAAATAACTTTAATTCTATTTTTCAAAACTAACAAACATGCCCTATTCCTGAAAGACCATATAATTACCTCTCAAAATATAGCAAATACATGCTAGAAAGCAACAAAGTCAGTTTCTCTGCCTACAAAAACAATTCATTTACCCCACCCACTTAGCACTCAAAAAAGAGGAAAACATGACATTTATAGAGACACGGCAGCATATACCTGTCCCTTATTTGAGATATAACACATCCATAATTGAATGACAAACACTCCAAATTGTCATAAAAATGCTATTTCTACATACCTTATCCGGCTTTTTTTCCGTAATCTTATGTCGAATGGTGAGATGAAGGAATTGATCAAATAAAGCTACCATTTACAACATAGCCACCAGTTACTAGTTTTTGTTTACAGCGTCTATACCGGTCACAGTACAAAAACTTTATTTACACAAAAATTAACTATTATGTCATACTAAGTCAAAAACACCACATTTGTGGATTTCTTTTTTATTGTCTAGCCTGTACATGGCTTTTAATCTCTTAGATTTCTGTTTTATAAGAAATTCCCCATGGACATTCATTCGAAACTAAGGAGTCTCCCCTTCAGAGCAAAAATGTTTTTTCAAATTCTTATTTGTTACTTTTAAATCACTTATTCCAGTTATTTCGAGCATTTTGATACGTCAGCTGTGCCAATCCGATGGAATTTAGGCATTTCAGAGCTTCTTAAACTTGGCACTATAATTCCTGAAAAGTTACATATTTATCAGCATTTTTTGTTCTTTTTTCCTCTTCTTAGAATCAAAATTAAGATGGTATATGGGGGGCACTCCTCAGTTTCGCATGAATGTCCATGGTGTAAATCAGAAAGAAATCAACTAAGCATCTTTTAGGTCCATTGATGGTCTTTATAATAATTATGAAGCACATGTTTGATGTTTTTTTCAGTTTTGATTACTTCTAACTTTATTTTGGTGTATTGGAATATGCATTCTTTGGGTTTTTTGGAGGCTATAAATAGAAAAATGTGAACCAATCAAAAACTTCCTAAAAGTAGTTAAAATGGCTGATTTTCACTGACGAGGAGATAAGCGTGGAATAACTTTTTAAAATGCCGGACTAGGTATGTAAAATTTAGCATTTCCTGATATGCAAGAGCATTATGAGTGCAGACATGACCCTGATATGTGTAGGAAAAAAATTTATTTTTATTTATTGACATTTGAAATATTGCTAAAATTGCATTTTTAGCATGTTTTAAGGGGTGGGGTAATCTTAAAGAAATGGGACTAAAGTTGTACAGAAAATGCTTTTTGATACTTTTATTTGGTATGGAAACATGGGTAATTTTATTGTCTTCTAAGAAATGTATGACACAATGATGATGTGATTTATTTTTGCTCAAGGATTCAGGCTAAGAGCTTGTCAAGTGTTTGATGATTGAGAAATGTACATTAAACTGTGGAGTGCCCCCTTAAGGGTCAAACCTTTTTTTACTAAAACAGTCAAATGAAGGATTTTTTGTCTGTATTTCAACATATTTTCAAATTTTGTTACCATTCAGTTTGTTTGCGAAGAGAACTACTTCGGTTAGAATGTAAATTGTCGATAAGGCAAACCCGCATTGCTACGAAACCCAGATTATGAACACCTCGGTAAAATATGTATATTGTAATACTCCGCGATGCACCGTATCTTGAGATATCTCGATATATGTCTAATTTATCTTGAGATACTCCATGTTGAGATATCACATTTTATCTTGAGATATCTCAATTTATATTGAGATAATTGTATTGAGATATCTCAATTAATCTCAAGATATCTCAAGATATCTCAAGTTATCTTGAGATAACTGTCTTGAGATATCTTAAGTTGTTTTGAGATAATTATCTTGAGATATCTCAATGTGTCTTGAGTCATTGATATCACAAAATAAATAGAGATATATCTTACAATTTCTCAAGATGTATCGCAACTTATCGTGAGATATCTAACTTGCGATATCTCAAGATCCCATGTGTCTTGCGGTTGGTATATGCAATTTTAGTAGGATTTTCTAAGTCTGAGGTGGGCTTTTTGCCATTTAAAAACTAACCATTGGTGTAATTCTTGGGTTTGCCATAACACTGTTTCAATATATGTACAGTTTGCTAATGGTAACGTCCCATTTAAGTACTGGTTGCTATGGTATTTTGATGTCATAGTAAAATGACGTTAAACATAGAATAGCATGTGGGGTGACGTCATGTCACATGACGTCATTATGTCGTGTCGCGTTAAAATAAAAAAAATCGCATAAGATAGCGGCTTTATATAAATCGGGTTATAGGAGGCAACTTTTTAGAGAGGAAATGACTTCTGATTGCAAATTTCAGACCTTTTTCATGCTATGGAAAAAAAACAGACCGAAAGAAAAAAGTTTGCAAAAAAGCTGTTAAAAAGGCTATTTCAGTGTTATCTTAAAAAGGTGCTGTTAGGCCAATTTTTGGACAATCGCAATAATACGTATGTCAAGACGTCCGGAATAAATTCGCGAAATGGAAAAAGGGGCGTTTCAATTTTTTTTAACGGACAACTTTCCCTTAAGGGGGCACTCCTCAGTTTCGCATGAATGTCCATGGTGTAAATCAGAAAGAAATCAACTAAGCATCTTTTAGGTCCATTGATGGTCTTTATAATAATTATGAAGCACATGTTTGATGTTTTTTTCAGTTTTGATTACTACTAACTTTATTTTGGTGTATTGGAATATGCATTCTTTGGGTTTTTTGGAGGCTATAAATAGAAAAATGTGAACCAATCAAAAACTTCCTAAAAGTAGTTAAAATGGCTGATTTTCACTGACGAGGAGATAAGCGTGGAATAACTTTTTAAAATGCCGGACTAGGTATGTAAAATTTAGCATTTCCTGATATGCAAGAGCATTATGAGTGCAGACATGACCCTGATATGTGTAGGAAAATTTTTTATTTTTATTTATTGACATTTGAAATATTGCTAAAATTGCATTTTTAGCATGTTTTAAGGGGTGGGGTAATCTTAAAGAAATGGGACTAAAGTTGTACAGAAAATGCTTTTTGATACTTTTATTTGGTATGGAAACATGGGTAATTTTATTGTCTTCTAAGAAATGTATGACACAATGATGATGTGATTTATTTTTGCTCAAGGATTCAGGCTAAGAGCTTGTCAAGTGTTTGATGATTGAGAAATGTACATTAAACTGTGGAGTGCCCCCTATGTGTTGTAAATGTACTTTTTCAGAACTTATCTAGAGTAGTCTCCCTTAGCCTACATAGCAACAACGTCATGATGCATAGCAACAACTTCACCCTTGCCTAGCAACGCCAGTATAGCATGTGACATAGTGCAGATTTTTTGTCAAACATTGAGGCAATCTATACCAGACATTTTCCCAAAAACTCGCATCATGCGTTCGGGCGCGCGTAAGGCTTGAACTGACGCATATAAAAAAAATAGTGTATCCGAGAAGCTGTTTGTCGAAAAGGGCAGGGCAGCAATAAACAATGTACTGCCCTGCTTTAGCGACATTCATGCCCAGTGCAGAATATATTCAACAGTGTGTCATGCCCATCTTGCCAGCTATTCCACCAACATTTTGCCATGTGGCAAACACATAAATATTTCAAAGGAAGACCATAAAAACATCAAACGGGTACTTGATACAGTATTTTCAGGAGAAATGTTGGGTCGCATTTTCAAACTCTACACAACAAACAAGTGTGAACATTTAAACAGTCGAGTGTTTACGTATGCACCAACAAACATTCTGTGGAGCCGTAATTTTTTAGGTTTGTGCCATTCTGCAGTTCACTCCTCAACACAAGTCTGCCCAATTGCTAGCTAAAAAGGCTGGATTGAAATATGCGATGGCAGACCCTTTCACAATGCACATGGCTCAACGCGATCGGTTGAGTAAGTATCGCACACAGCTGTCGGAAACAGTCCAATACAAGCACAACCGATATATATCCCGCAAACGACGAAGTAACAGGAAACTTTTAAACACTAATTTTTATGAAACTGTAACATCTAACAATCATGAACATAACTATGGAATAAATCCAAATATTTAAAATTTAAACATGCCTTTGTTTTAACATATCAACATAATAATTACCCATTCTCATAGAAGGCACGGCCTATAGCCACGGTGACCATTACAAATGCCTTCATTTCTACAAACTGACCGCTGATTATTTACTAAACAAGTTTCCAAACTTAAATGCTTAAAATTAATGCAAAGTTTTTGGTGACACCTATGTGACACATGCAGATGGCTGGGTAACTGTTCACATTCTGATGATATGTAGAATATCAGCCTATGAACAGTTACCCATTATCGGTGACCACGAAAAGTAACGCGGATAACACCAAAGCCATCTTTGTTTTTGCTGCCACCCCAAATATGACATAAATCGGTGATTACGAAGTTTTTTAATTTAAACTCGAAATTGAATATTTCCATTTCAGCTAAAATTGTAGAGAAAATAATAGACATAACAGTCACTGCAGCTATGGTTATGCAGACTGCAAATTAAAAATAAAGTAAAAAATGAAATGGTATGCGCAAAAACATCCAGATAGTTTTAGTGCAGTATGAACTGAAAAGAAGGTAGCATACCAGACATGGCTCAAACCTACACTACCAGACTTATTATACCAGACCTTAACTAAGAACTTACTTACACTATCATATCACAACTTTAAATAGTTACGACTCAGATCAGACCAACGATATTTTGTATGCTGGAGGCACACCCAATATTTAAGGTCTGACATGAGTCTGATATAAAAGATCTGATATGAGTGTCTGACATGGGTCTGATATGAGTGTATCTAGTAGTGTAGGTCTGACATGGGTCTGATAGTGCGGGTCTGACATGGGTCTCATATTGTAGGTCTGATATCAGTCTGATATTGTATGGGCAATATATGCACATTGAATGTCAGACAGACTCATTCCAGATCTATCCAAAATATCAAACTCAATTCAGACTTTCACTATTTGATGCATGTCAGACAGACCTACACTTTCAGACTCATGTCAGACCTACAATTACATCAAACTTACGCTATCACTCATAGTGTATCAATAGTCTGACCTAGAACATACCAGTGAGATGCAGACCTATATGTACACAATAATAGTTTTTGTGTCTGATATTGTAGGTCTGATATGGGTCTGAAATTTTTGGCTGATATGAGTCTGATATGCATCAGATATTGTAGGGCTGATATTCAAGAGTCTGAATATTGTAAGTCTGATGCGTGTCTAATACTGTTATTCCAGTAAGTCTGATTTTGCATGTCTGATCAGAGTTGGTCATAGCAGAGTGCAATTTATTGTTGAGTCTGATAGTTCAAGGTATCTTATATGGAAACCTATTCTCCTACATTAATGCCTACTTAAATGAACAGTTATATACAATTTACAGGCTCCACTTATAGTTTCTACAAAAATAAAATTGAAAAATGTGTGCAAATTCGCATTCGGTAATTGAAAAATAACAAAACTGAGATGGTCTTTTTTTACTTCCCTTGGCAATATGTGTCGATATCTCAAAATGGAAAATGTCGCAATATTTTGATGATTTCTGAGCAATTTTGTGTTGAAAATATCAAAACGCACTACAACCTGTGTTCTAAACCAAAAATTGTGTATAATCGGTACTATGCATATTTTCCTTAAGGTCGGAATCTACAGTTTTCTTTGGAATTCAGACTATTTTCAGACATGTACACTAATTACGTTAAATGACTTTAATTCTATTTTTCAAAACTAACAAACATGCCCTATTCCTGAAAGACCATATAATTTCCTCTCAAAATATAGCAAATACATGCTAGAAAGCAACAAAGTCAGTTTCTCTGCCTACAAAAACAATTCATTTACCCCACCCACTAAGCACTCAAAAAAAAGGAAAACATGACATTTATAGAGACACGGCAGCATATACCTGTCCCTTATTTGAGATATAACACATCCATAATTGAATGACAAACACTCCAAATTGTCATAAAAATGCTATTTCTACATACCTTATCCGGCTTTTTTTTCCGTAATCTTATGTCGAATGGTGAGATGAAGGAATTGATCAAATAAAGCTACCATTTACAACATAGCCACCAGTTACTAGTTTCTGTTTACAGACTCTATACCGGTCACAGTACAAAAACTTTATTTACACCAAAATTAACTATAATGTCATACTAAGTCAAAAACACCACATTTGTGGATTTCTTTTTTATTGTCTAGCCTGTACATGGCTTTTAATCTCTTAGATTTCTGTTTTATAAGAAATTCCCATGGACATTCATTCGAAACTAAGGAGTCTCCCCTTACGGGCAGGTAACTCTAGCTGTTTGACGAAGATTTGTATTGCCTTAGTATGGCAATGTTTTTACATGATTTCAGAAAATCAACAACACGTTAACCGCAAAGCGAGCTTACGTTCGCGATAATTTAACTCAAAATTTAAGATTTTGACATATTTTCAAATATATACTCGGCTCGGCGACACTACAGAGCATCTTACATTAAGATAAATGTCTAGCTGTGGGTTTTATTAATCCATATCATTATTAAAAATATAAAGAAGATGTCTTAAAACGATAGAACAAGGTGTTTAATAAACGATAATTTTTTACTTAAGATATTGCTAAAAAGCTTTAAGAATACGGACCTAGATGTTTATTTTATCCGCACTTTTTGAAGAATATACGGATATAATATGGTCGGTTTAGTCCGACAGTCAGTCGGTGTTGGTCGTAATCTAATCCCCTCTTTCATAAGTGGAAGACAACGAAGGTTTCGAATCCAGGGTCCATGGGGCAAAAGGTTAAGACCAAAAGGTCAATATCAGTAAATGAACATTAAAACGCAATTCTCAAGGACAAGTTAAGAAAATCTTACAACAGTGTGTCGTGCATACACTCCAGTGTATGTTTCCACCTGCCTGCTCTAGTCATAAAAACATTTTATCGTGTATATATGCACCTGTTTTTTTCCACGTGCACACTGTAGCCATAACAACATTGTATCGTATATATATATTCACCTGTATGTTTCTACCTGCGTATTTCAGCCATAACAACCTTTTATCTTCCATATACACATATATACGTTTCCATCTGCGTACTGTAGCCATAACAACAAGAGGCCCAACAGGCTAACATGGGTCTTATAACATCAATGAAGCGAGTGACTGCCATTTACGTTTTTTTTTAAAGGTACGGGCAAAAAACAGCTTTTTGACTCAATCAAGGGCCATAACTAAAGAATGTGGTAAAGTTTGGTAAAGATCAGATGGAAAATGAAGGCCCTACCGTATTAACGAGGCAAAAAAATTGAAAAAAAAAAAATTGAAAAAAATATATAATTTTAAAAAAAAATCAAAACAAAAATCAAAAAAAAATATAAAAAGAGAAAGTCATAAAATCTGGTAAACTTTGGCAAAGATCAGATGCAAAATGAATGCCCTATCGTATGACGAGGCAACTTATAGCATTTTTAACAAAATCAAGGGCCATAACTCCACTGTTACTGGTCCGATCTCGCTGGTTTTCGAACTTGACAGAGCTTTCATTGACATTAACAATCTATTAAAGTTTGGTAAAGATCGGATGAAATATAAATGCCCTATCGTCTTAAGGAGGCAAAATATAGCATTTTGAACTAAATTAAGGGCATTCACTCCGTTGTTAGTGGTCCGATATGGATGGTTTTCGAACTTGTCCGAGCTTTCATTTATATTAACAACCTGTTAAAGTTTGGTAAAGATCGAATGAATAATGAAGGCCCTATCGTCTTAGCGAGACAAAAGTTAACGACGGACGGAGGGACGGACGGACGGACGACGGACAACTCGCCATCCCATAAGCTCTGCTGGCCCTTGGCCAGTAGAGCTAAAAATGTATCGTGCATAAAATTACCTGTAAGATTTTCACGTGCGTACCGTAGCCAAAACAACATTGTATCGTTCATAAACATACCTGTATGTGTTTCCACATGAGTAGTGTAGCCAAAAAAATGCATCGTGCCATGTATATACTATCCTTTATGGTTCCACCTGCGTACTCTAGCAATAAAACAACATTGTAGCCTGCCTATATACTCCTGCATGTTTCCGCCTGCGTACTCCAGCTATAACAACATGCATATACTACTCATATGTACGTTCCACCTGTGTACTCTAGCAATAACAACATTGTATCGTACATTTACACACCTGAATGTTTCAACCTGCATATTGCAGAATAAAACATTGTATCGTGCACCTACTCAACTGAATGTTTCCACCTGCGTACTCTAGTCACAGCAACATTGTGTCGTTCATATACACGTTCATATACTGCGTACTGTAACCATTACAACTTTGTATCGTACATATATTCCACCTGTGCATTTTAGTCAAAATTACATTGTGTCGTACATCTTCTCACCTGTATGTTTACACGTGCGTACTGTACCATTACAGCACTGTATCCTACAGCTCTCTCACCAGTATATTTCCACCCACGTACTGTAACCATAACAGCGTTGTATCTTACATATATTCACCTGTATGCTTCCACCTGCGCACCCTGGCAATAACAACATTTTGTCGTGCATATACACATCTGTTTGTTTCCACCTGAGCTCGACTTGTAAGTGAGGAAGTATCGATTTTTGCGGATGGCGGGAGGTGCACAGTACTGGTTCTACCCAGGAAAAGTGGGTGGTCTGCCTCCACCACAAAAAAATCGACCGTCATATATAACCTTACATGTGTTGAAAATGCAGTAATACACCATACAAACAAACAAACAATTGTGTCCACCCGCACGCAGTACGCTAGCCACAACAATATTGTATCGTGCACGAGCTCACTTGTATGTTTCCACCTGCGTATGTTAACCATAACAACATTTATCGTGCATATTACAGAACAGAAGAGAACAAAACATATTATTTATTACACATCTGTACGTTTCCACATACATACAGCATATCGTGTATATAATATTAGTATAATTTAGTATTGTTCAATGGCGATAAGTATAACGTGCATATAAACACCTGATTGTTTCCACCCGCGTACTCTAGCTATAACAACATTAAATCGTGCATATATACGCTTGTATGTTTTAACCTTTGTACAGTTTATCGTACATATGCTCTTACCACGTACAGTGTATCGTGCATATATTTACATCGATTTAACCAATGTGTACAGTATATTGTGCATGTATTTAACTGTATATTTCCACCTACTTACAGTGTATTGTGCATATGCTTACGCTTTTTATCCAACTGTGTACAGTGTATCGTTCATATATTTACACAACTTTATCCAGCTGCGTACGGTGTATCGTGCATATATTTACCAGTATATTCCGCCTGCGTACAGTGTATCTTGCACATATTTAACTGTATAGTTCCACCTGCGTACAGTGTATCGTGCATATACTTACATCATTTTATCAACTGCGTTGTAGTGTATCGTGCATATACTTACACTCTTTATATAACTGAGTACAGTGTATCGTGCATATATTTACCTGTATATTTCCGCCTGCGTACAGTGTATCGTGCACATATTTACACCTATATTTCCGCATGCGTACAGTGTATCGTGCACATATTTACCCCTATATTTCCGCCTGCGTACAGTGTATCGTTCAAATATGTACACCCCTTTATCCAACTGCGTACGGTGTATCGTGTACATATTTACCTGAATATTTCCACCTACGTACAGTGTATCGTGCACATATTTACCTGTATATTTCCGCCTGCGTACAGTGTATCGTGCACATATTTACCTGTATATTTCCGCCTCCGTACAGTGTATCGTGCACATATTTAACTGTATATTTCCGCCTGCTTACAGTGTATCCTGCACATATTTACCTGTATATTTCCAATGTACCGTGCACATATTTACCTGTATATTTCCGATGTACCGTGCATATATTTACCTGTATATTTCGACCTGCGTGCTGTGACCGTAACTGTTTGGAAGTCGCGTGAGATTATACGGCATGAAGTTCCGGCACATGGGCAGCAATATTTCCTGGACACCGTCATCCGAAGTAGTAGTCATAACGTCACCATCTTGTGACGTCACGATATTAGAGTAAAACAAAATTAACACAACTGGAATCAGTCTGCAAAACATTTTGATGTCCGTCTATCAAAATCAAACCATGTACTGCAATAGATTCGGAAACCGGCGCGTAAAAATACAACCAGACAAAAATGATAAAATAAATTAAGATAAATTCTTTAGGCCAATCCTAAGGTCAAGTGGGTCGAAGTGTTTTTATCTGTGTTAATAGTTTTGAACCCCGTTTAAATGACATGAATGGAAGTTCAAACAGTGTTGTATTCACGAAAAATGGATGCATACACATAGCAACACTTACAAAAGTATGTTTGAAATGTTCTTGTTTTTAAGTAGATAACCTGAAAACATGCATGGCAACATTTTAATTAGTACAAGTGAGTAGTGTTAGAGTCAGGTGGCGTTTTTTTAATCACATATTTAGAGCAAACGTGGTTGTTTATCTCTTCCCGCGGCGGATTTGTAACCGGAGGCCCCGGGTTCAATCCTCCGTGGTGCCACTGAGTTCCGTCGGTGTGTTCTTGGGCAAGACACTTTACCTTAGCCTCGGCCGTCGGATGGGGACGTAAACCGGGCGGTCCCGTGTATCGGTCTATCCTCCGAGCACGTTAAAGAACCATAGGAATCTATTCGATAATAAGAGTAGGGCAGGTTCCCGGATTCCTATGTATCCTTCCCCTCTCTCTGGGGCGGCTCTAAATAACCTATGCTGTGTTGATGAGCCGTTAAACAACATTCAATTATCTCTTCCCATTGATTAGGCAATGCCAGTTCATAATATTTATTGAACTTCCGAGAGTCAAAACATGTATATATTCACCCTATCATCACGTGTTCAGGTCTCACATGCAGTCAGCTACATTGCTGTATTTCTGCGTTTAAGGAGTAGATCTGTGTTATTCTTTTCTAGTCTATAAATTCCAATGTTCTAAAACAATGAAAACATAGTCAACTCAAAGGTCATGTAAACAAGATCGCATTTTGCTTACATTGTATAAAGAACATGTAAGATGTTTCAAAGTCACTATCCAAACTGTTTATCATAGTCACTATCCAAACTGTTTGTCATAGTCACTATCCAAACTGTTTGTCAGATCAAGAAGCGGAGCTCCCAGTAACATGGTCATATTAAACATCATGGCGGCTTAACTTTTCGAGTCCATCAATAATTTAAATCAAGTAAATCTGTAAATATTTGTTTTGTTTTTGGGAAACTGACGCCAGTTGTTAATATATTTTGCAATTTCTCATCAGTGATAATTAAGAAATCAGTCATGATACCGACACTGAATTTGATATGAAGCATGTTCGTATATGTCCTGTCTTACGACTGTCCAAGTGGGCGCCATAGCGTAAAGGACTCACAACACTATTATCTCCCTTGATAACTCGTGCCCTACAGATGAAGGAGGTAGATAAACAAAACAAGTTCGCTTTTCTACATTTTACAGATACATTGATTTATCTTTACCAGGTTCTAAATCTACAGCATTTTAGGAAGAGATCACATAAAAATGCATGTTGATATAAGATTTCTAGCTAATTCTGCCTCATTTTACACATCATGGGTCTAATCTCCACGGGGTTGTATTTTTGTCTAAATTTTAGGTGTCACGCAAACATGAAATTAAAAAAAGTTCAATCTGGTAAATATTTGTTAAAAGTTAATAACATGCAGATATTGGATCAATGAAGAATTTAAGCATAAATACATGTTGCAAAATCTTTTTATCTCTATGCCACGAACAAAAACATTACAATGGAACCCTATGGAAAATTAATTGTGGTGTGAGACGTAAAGATTTACTCTTAGGCGGAGTGCGTCTGTAACGACGTTGCGTTATAACCCTTCTCGCCTCTCACAACTGCGGGTTTGAATCCGACGGAAGCTGTCGATTCTTACGGATGGCGGGAGGTACTAGTTATACAAAGGAACAGTGGGAGGTCTGCCTCCACCACAGAAATATCGACCGTCATACATAGCCTAACATGTTCTGACTTTAAACACCAAGGTAATCCAATGATCGAGCCTGCTTTCCCGGCCAGGATCGACTTAGGATAAAATACCGAACTACTTAATTATTTCCCACTCGACCAGTGAGAAAATAAGTGGGCATCATAGCTTAATTGTAAGCAATTCGGTTGAGCAATCCAATAATCGTGTATTCCATTTAAGCCAGGACCGAACTAGGATCAATTATTGTCATATACTTACTGACCGGATGTGACGTAAAACAGATGCACAGAGCAAACTAAAGGATACAAAGAAAAAGTTGTCCAAACTTTAATTGCACCGACAATAGTGGTTCGGTTTTAAGAGGGGAGGAAACTATCACCACGATTACGTGCCATTTGGGTGATTATTCATGATTATCACTAATTGAAACAATACAGAGTTAATTGCTAATTAAGATATGGCGGTAAATGATTAAGTTAAAACGACTTTTGCAAGATATATAAAACGCGCATGCGTATGGTCATATACTGAAAGAGAAAAGAAACGCATAATCAAACAATTACCTGTATTACACTATTATATACACCTCATTCCACGTAATATTCCAGATATATCTCAACGTGTTTTGTGCAAAAAGGGGCTACAGCTAATTATAAAAACGACAAGAGATTGCAACGTTTAAAGCCTGAGTTTGCTCACCTGCTTGAGCCAAATGCGCATTCTGTCCATAATGAAACTTGGTGTGTTCGGTGCTGTTTAAACATTCTTTCCGAAAGGACAGGCCTAATATGACCCTGTACCATTCTATTAGCAGTAGCATATTAAACATACAATATATAGCGGAAATACACATTATGCGTTTCTTTTTCCTTTCAGTATACATATACTACGCAACATTTTCCTTCTATGATCAATGTAACTATGCTGTATTGCACGGCTGGTAATCAGTGGAGCTACCTCCTTTTATGCAAATATCCCCCATCGCCACTTCCGAGGTAGTTCCAACGCCAAATATACAGGTAAACAAGGTGGGTACACTTTGCTATTTCTTCGTTAAATGTTTTTTTGCATTGATATGAACAATCTTGGATTGCAGTTCCGTGTGGTTATGTTTACGCTTCGCACACGACCCAACAAATTCTCGACATATGCCTCATTTGACTTTAGGGACTTTTAATCCGTTCGAAATTTACAGTTTTGCTCAACTTGATCGTCGCTACCGAGGTTTTTCCCAATGTTTTGCCTATTTTCTCCTCATGTTTTTGCCTATTTATGCTACATATCGACATGAACACATCAACTATCAATCAGTTGGTGTCCGTATGTTGCCTGTTGACAAAATAAATAACACGAAGAACGTTTGTGGGGGAGAAATAGCGATTTCTTAGAAGAGACAGCTCTAATGCTAGAGAGATAGTCCCAGTACTATGGAGGAGATAGCACCGATGACAACTTATGAGGATGTCATTTCTTACCATTGCTTACGACATTGCTCTTGGTAAAAATACAATTTACGTTCCCAAACTACTGTTTGCATCAACTGTATACCCAGTTTGTGTCTGTAATAGGTGTACCCACCCCGGTGTCCACGTGTCTCGGCTCATGGCAACTATTACAGTTGCATATATGTATTATGTAAACAGTTACGTACAATTTACATACCTCTGCATATTATTCGGGAAAAGTTATAACTAAAATAATTGGTAAGTTACTAACTATAAATTTTGAAGAAACTGACTATATGCAAAGTCTTTGGTCCCATCCCTTCAGTATTTTATCCGCATCCCCAGAATTTATATACTATAGATAATACGAAATCACCGCTAACATTAAGGTTATTGTTTTGACTATAGCATGTACTTTAGAGACTGGTTTGCAACAGTCATCGTAAAACCTTTGTATTTAGGAAATTCAGTAATCACAGCAGTTGAGTTTAAAAAAAAAGATTTTTAAAACGATGAACATAAACAGAATTTAATCTCATATAGTTTTTTACAAGTGATTTTAGATATAATTGTGAATACATTGTACTCTGTTATTTCGTGGATTTATCGAACGATTGCCCTAGATATGAATTGTAGATTTTGTTACACTAAAATACAGGCTAACGAATTAATTACTCAAGATTCCGATATAAGTTGATTACATGAAGAAATAATAATTTTTCACAATAAACGACCATAGAGCTAATGTTAGCATTTATAGAAGCCGTGAACTTAGTTACGTACTTAATGTTTTTAAGTGTATTAATAATGATATAATAGCGTTGAGCTTAAAACAATAAAATGGAAATACATGTGTGTTTCTTGAATTCACGAACATTGAAATTGGCCAACACGAGTTGTCTTTACTTTCAATAACTAAGGTAATTACAATAAACTGAAGACCAGTGTTTTTACGGATTTCTTTGCTTTGATTTGTCCCGTGATTTCAAGAACGAAACCATGTCATTTTCAGCCATTTTTGAGAAAAAGGTGATTTCAGAAAGAGGGGAGGTAATCATCTAAATGATAATGATAATTACTAAGTCGTAATTACGAGATAATAAGTCGTAATTACGAGATATTATTGTCGTAATTACGAGATACTAAGTCGTAACTACGAGATACAAAGTCGTAATTACGAGATAGTAAGTCGTAATTACGAGATAAAAAAATACTCCCGGCACCAGGACGCTTCCATAATACAATGGTCAATATTAATTTCAGAAGATTGTGTTACTAAGTCGTAATTACGAGATACTAATATCGTAATTACGAGATATTAAGTCGTTTTATAGCACAGTGGCGTTGCTTGTGCAGTGTGGCGGCAGTAAAACATCTCCCCACGCTTACAATCAGTATCGATCTTTGGAGATCGCTGAGCCCGATACTTATATTTAGTTATCCGTGGTACATTTTCAATTTCTTTTGTTTTCTTACTTAATATTTGATTCGGTGGTTCCACTACTCCGGCCGATAAAAGGCTCTGGGTATTGTTTAACCACTCATGTTATCTGCTTTTTGATACGCAGGCTTCATAACCGCTGCTCCCAACTAAATTACATTATGTTTTTTTCGCTCTTCGGGGCATTTAATTATATTAATTACTGGGACCATACGTCGTACGACATGTCCATACGCCGTACGACATGGGGAAGCGTTACACTCCATGTACACCGCCATATGCATGCCCTCTTCGGGATGGTTAAATTTTTGTACTGTTGGTTTTATGAATATTGAGTTCTGCTCAACCCGGGGCTAGAGGGCGTGAGCGGTAGCTAGCATATTCCACTACCGCTCATGAACAGTCTCAATCAAACGGAGACTGCAATATTTCGAATGTGTCGTTCTCGGCCGTTTCCAAAGGTCCATTATCATACTCTTTTTTAAATAAAAAAATGAGTGGTAAAATATTGAAATCGATTAAGTACTTTTGAAGTCATGAAGGGTGATACTTCGCTTAGAAAATATTAAAATAACACAAAAGTTGAAAATCACATCCTTACCTTACATTTCCGAAACAATTATATCAATGTTCATATTATGTTGAATCTATGTCCCAAAAAATTAGTGCTAAACATTTTTGTGTTCAGTATATGTTCACAGATCTCTCAAATGCCATCACTTGCTATACAGCTACCTGTTTAACCCTTAGCCTGCTAAGGGCGACTACAATAGCATTTGCTTCCATTGTAAACTCAGATCGGCCTATCACTCATTTCTCCAAAACATACCTTTGTAACGTAAATGGAATTGTCTAAATTTAAAGAAAGGACAGTCCATTATGCATTCATAGCATGCCAAGGGTTAAATACTGGGTGGGCTTTAAATCCGAAGATCGCAATAGCCTCGCTGTTGCGACTAGGTTACTTCGGTGTGCCCTTAGGCAAGACTCGTCCCCTAGGCTGGTCTTTCGGATGGAGGCGTAGACTATGCGACCCCGTGTATCGAAGCGCGTTAAAGAACTATAATTTAGGAATCGATAATGGTAGGACAGGATTCCCGGATTCATATGTATCGTTCCACTGTTTCTGGGGTGTCTCGAAAAAACATATACAGCCTGTGGATGTGGTTAATCGACAATGCATGATATTCAATAATGGAAAAAATACAACTATACTTGACTCACATTTGACGTGACGAAATCGTATAATATGCACGTACCGTCCAAATACTGTTATATACAACGTGTAGTTGCTTGAGTTTATCTTAAAGCAGAAATTTGTCTTAAATCAACAAATCCGCTTTTGATATGTTTTTAAGTATTAAATATGATTATAAATACGATTTTTACTATGCCATTGATGTATGTTCAGTGAAAATATATTTTTATAAAAATCGAACAGGCGAACAGGCATTGCTAAAAAATCGGAAAAAATCTAAGGGGAAAAACTCTTGCGCGAATTACCGGAAGTGACGTCATTGGGAACAAACTATTTTTTGTTTACATTGGGACTGAACGCAAAACAGTATACCTTGTGTGAAAATGTGAGATTTAAGCGATCATGATACTGAGTCAGGGGAAATGCCCGTGATAAGACGGTTACACAATGTGCAACCTTACGATTTTGAGCCAGAATACGTGTCTGAGGACGAAAATAATTCGGATTCATCAACTGATGATGAAGTCGAACGCGGTGCAGTTGCAAATTGAGAGCTTGTAAAGACTATCGTGTCATGTCATTCGTTACGTTCAGCGGTTCATTACACTATTCACTAATCTAACAAAATAGTGTATTTATACACTGACAGCAACAACAAACAAAAAACAACGTAAACATTGTTTTCATCGAAATATGACAGTAAGTCACCCGCAACACTGCAATATCTTGGTACATACACAATAACCGCGAAATGTAGTATATTCCGAATGAATGGACCTGGTCTAAATACGAGCGTCAGATGTTTTTGCCGATAAGTAGACATGGAACAAATATATTTATTAGATATTATCCATAATTGATAAAAAATGATTAAAAACAATAATCAATTGAACAGCATATAATTTCGGCACCATAATTTCTATAGTATTATATATTTGCCATAAGTCGCCATCAACACCAAACACTCTAGGAGCGGTGTTTGTAATATGACACGCTCTCTAGTCTCCACTGACCCTAAATATCGATACAGACTAATCAAATACTGCGGTGCACTATTGAAGTACAGCCTAATTAGGGTACATACGTCGGTATATCACAAAAGCACGCACCATTTAGGGAAACCTAGTTTTATGATATATTTCCTGTTTATTGCAATTACTTGAGCGGTGTAATACCGCCGAGGGAAGACGCGTATTGCACAAGACGGATATATCACATGATATGCGAGCTCTAATTGTCGCGCACGAAGACAGAAAAATACTATAATTTAAATAATATAGCCAAATGTATTATGAGCACGATATAGACAGTAAGTAAGTATACTTACTCATGTATACTTACTCCTGATATACAGATCGAAAACAGACCAAACATCAAATTACCATAATATAAAGTATATTATTCTATTATACTTGTTATTATTATATTATACTTGTTTTACTTACTGCACGAGCTAAGAGGCGTTATTGTTGTTGCTTTGCCATAAAACATTACTGAATTAATATAAAAGCTAGTAATATTATCAATTTTCTGCCTTGTAATAGATATTCATGAAATATTTTGTTTGTTTTTTTCAAATCCATAGACCTATTTATGTTGATAATATATATTTATAACACTAATGGCAGAAAGGATGTATAATTTAAAATTATTAAAATTAAAAATGGGAAACAAAGACACAGTGTTTATTTCACCGGATTCATTTAAAGGTCAGATACCACTATTGATTTGGGGCTTCTGATTGGTTGAAAAAAGTATAGGGTCTATTAGGGCATATAGTCAGATTGTAAGGTAGATTCTGATTGGATTAAATTACCCAAATCATAACAAATCCCCATAAAACATCAAAATATTATGTTTCCATCATAAAACATGTTGATTTAGGATATTTTGACTGAAATTTGCATTTTTATGGATACAATTTTACTGAGAGTATATTTGCAAAAAGTAAAATTTCTTTACTGCCATTCTGGGGGTGGCCACCTTCAGTGAACTATTAGAGGCTGAAAGCATCAGATTATCCCCAATTTGCTGGTCATTTTTGAGTGTCTCTAAGATAGTTCTTTAAAAACAGTTAGGTTTTTTCATCCGTTCCGATATAGGAATAGGGGTTGTAGGCCAAAAGGCTATAATGGAGACCTATGGGAAATGCAATAGTGGTATATGACCTAAAGCTAGATTCTGCATGTGGTAAAAGTGAAAAGAGACATACTTTTTTTCTAACACAATGATTTGAAAGTGTGAGAAATGTTGAATTATGTTGTATTTTGACTTTTCTTGTAACTTTTTAAATGATTTTTAAATATTTGAAAGTTTTATGATGCAATATAGGTAATTTAAATTCTTTTATTAGGGTTGTGGACACAAAATTAGCCATACCTGACACCTGGTATACACAATTGGCCTGTAATGCACCTATTTGACACAATTAAAGGTATATCTAGTAAGTTTATTAATTTATGAGGGCTTTGCATACATTTTTTTGGCAAAAATGTCAGAAAGCGACAAGCTGCGTCTGTCTGCTAAGATGTTGAAAAGGCGCTTATGTCTGTTTTGAAAAAGCTGTTGAGGTAAACTCTGACTCTGAGTTCATCGCGTCTTGACGGTTAGTGTTGATATGCAAATATGTTATGCGGTTTAATACATTTTACAAATTAAATAATTTAGTTGGCAAAAAATATGACATTTTCTTTTTTTTTTTAAAGTTTTTATCTTCCCCACCCCCTTCATTTTAATGAATTTTCATGGATCTGTACTGTCAACAGTGCTTTTTTGCTGCATGGCTGCATGAAAATGACCTGTAAAGGTGGCACAAACAATATCTAATAAAAAAAATACATTAAATTGTACAATTACAGGCAATCTTGTGTAATGAGCATATTGTAAAACATGGCATGGCCTTAAAAATGGAGTTGGGGAGAATATTCTCAGAATTATTTTATGTCATTTTTAAAGTGAAAAGTTGCATTTTCTTGATGGTTTCACATATATAAACTGCTGCATAATGTTAATTAATCCATTTGAAGGCAGTGTTTGAATATATACAAAAACAATGGCATTTTTTGGTAAAATCTGCTATTTTGAGCCCTGAAAATCACAAATATCATTTTTCAGTAGAAATGATTTTCAAGAGAGCTTCAATTGGTTGAAAATCACATGTTATTGATGAAATCAATTCAAAATCACTTTATTTGAAACAAAAGATTGGAACGGTTGTCGAGATATGGCATTTTGAAGATTCTGGATTTACGCGTAAAAATCGCATGAATTTGACATCAGCCGAATCCCTTTAAAGCCCTCATAATTTGTAGAAAAGTATTTTTTTCTAAAATCAAAAGACACAGTTTTCCTCAGAATGAATGTATGAAACAATTTAGCCAGAAAAAACAAACTTCAGTTAGGTTTGAATGTCTATTTAGGTCAGATACCACTATTGATTTGGGGCTTCTGATTGGTTGAAAAAAGTATAGGGTCTATTAGGGCATATAGTCAGATTGTAAGGTAGATTCTGATTGGATTAAATTACCCAAATCATAACAAATCCCCATAAAACATCAAAATATTATGTTTCCATCATAAAACATGTTGATTTAGGATATTTTGACTGAAATTTGCATTTTTATGGATACAATTTTACTGAGAGTATATTTGCAAAAAGTAAAATTTCTTTACTGCCATTTTGGGGGTGGCCACCTTCAGTGAACTATTAGAGGCTGAAAGCATCAGATTATCCCCAATTTGCTGGTCATTTTTGAGTGTCTCTAAGATAGTTCTTTAAAAACAGTTAGGTTTTTTCATCCGTTCCGATATAGGAATAGGGGTTGTAGGCCAAAAGGCTATAATGGAGACCTATGGGAAATGCAATAGTGGTATATGACCTAAATGTATATGCTGAACGTTCTTAGAAATATTTAAAACAAAAAGACGGCTAGGTATTATTAGCGCCGTCGCCTATTCATTGATTCACGTAAAGACGCATGCTTCTAATTCAACAGCTAAACATTCACGGTGTATATAAAGATCTAAGACTATACACCTTTCTTCAATTTATCATACGTATACCCGAAGAGGTGCTAAGATAATTGAATATAAATTTCAATCTTACTTCATGTCTGAATTTCCTTCTCAACGCCGGTCGAATAGGCGAATACAACTTGCTTGGAGACGGCGGGGTTATGCACTTCTCATTTTAATAGTCAAATATCGTTGGTACCGCTGTTGATTTTAATATGCATGGCCTTTTGTTCTCCAAATTCAAAGATAATGAAACCAAAGGATGGACTTCCCACGAAGTAAACTCAAAATGTTTGCTACAAACTCGCGCGTCTTTCGTAGGTTCCCACTTTCTCGACGTCAGTCGGGCGATTTTCTTCGGTAACGGTCTACCCACTCTTCAGACTTAATATATCATTATCTCGATTAGGGAAACGAAAGAAACTTAGGTTATTATCTTGTCCTTCTTTATGCAAACTTTTTCACCCAGCAACGGCACACAGCATTTTTAACAAGTACCATAAAACGTAATCCTACATAGACAATACTATACAACTCAATGCGACACCGCTAATCGTTTGGTACCAATGACGTCACGGGATCACGTGACACTTACCAGGGCGAAACTCGAAGCGTGTGCGCTATGAGATAAAATTGGCTACTGTGAGAAAACGGGACAACCAATAAGTGTAAGATTTGAACAGATTGTATATTATATATATATATTTCCGAATATATACTCAAAAGACACGCCATATTTCACCTTAAAGCAACTGGAAAACAAGCAATATTTTGTCACTTATCGTAGTTATTAGATGTGCATCCGGTGGTCGAGTGGTTAGCAGACTTGTTTCTCGTTCCGGAAATCCCGAGTTCGATTACCTGTGGGGTCCAGTACCGAGATTTTCAAAACGCACTCGCACAGTACCGTATTCAGGCAAGGTGAAAGTAAGGGGATGAGAGTTATACCCTATGTACTTTAAAGATCCCACTGAACTTCTGTGTTAATCAGCGATACAAAAAGCACATAAGCCCTTCCTCGGAAAGAACAGAACAGAAAGAAAGAAGGAGAAAAACAGAAAGAAAGAAAGAAAGAAAGAAAGAAAGAAAAGAAAGAAAGAAAGAAAGAAAGAAAGAAAGAAAATAAAGGAAAGAAAGAAAGAAAATAAAGAAAGAAAGAAAGAAAGAAAGAAAATAAAGAAAGAAAGAAAGAAGAAAGAAAGAAAGAAAGAAAGAAAGAAAGAAAGAAAGAATTTGTTGATGAGACGTTAAACATTTTAATTAAAATAAGAGGCCCAAGAATGCCTATACGACTGTATTGGTTTAAGGCTTTATGGTTTCTCCATAAGTTGTTTTTTGATAATGATCTTAACACATTTCGTGGAAGTCGAGTGAAAAACGTTTGGCCGAGGTGGGTGGATAGGGTGTCGGAGTATATTACATAATTCAATTCTGCTGTTTCAAGTCGGATATGACTGAACAGCTTTTGTAAAGATCCGATAATAAAAGGAACTACATGTAGTTACAGACTAATAAAACAAAATATATGTTTTCAATAAATCAAGGGCCATAACTCTTGTGTTATTTTCCCATAAAGTTGTTTTTTCAAACTTATCCGAGCTTTCGTCGATATTGACTGGGCAAGTTTGGTAAAGATTGGATGCAAACTGAAGGTGCTATGGTTTTAACAAAGCAAACTATAGTATGTTTCAATAAATCAAGGACCATAACTCTGGTGTTTATTATTCGATATTGATGGTTTTCAAACTAATTTGAACATTTATAACTATTAAGACTCTGGTCAAGTTTTGTAAAGATCGAACGCATAATGGTGGTGCTAGAGTATTGACAATGTAACATTTCGCAATTTTGCATTAAATCCTGGGTCATATCTGGGGCATAGCGTTTATTAGAAGATAGTGATGTTTTTCAAACTCGTTCAAGCGTTCATCAATATTAAGATTCTGGACAAGTTTGGTAAAGATTGGATGCAAAATAAAGGTGCTAGGTTGTTGGTGAGTTTTTAAAACAATCAAGATTGCCATGTGTCTCTTTAAAATATATCTCCAACCAAACGGGTCGTGTTTTAGTGCATACAGTGTTGATGTACTCGGAATGACTATGTGAATATTTCGGCAGACCAAGAAATAGTATAAATTATTATAACTGTTTATAGTTAAACAGAATATTTTAACTAACATTAGTTTATGTATAATAATATGACAAATAGAAAATGAACACTCGGATTTGTTTATAATCCTCAATCTATTTTATTGAGTTGTTATCCCAGTGCTGTATAAACACTCCAAAATGTAAACACTTAAACTATCACATATACACTCAAGTGATATGAAAACGCAACACGGGCATTTCCGCTATATATTGTATATACTGCACACTTAATTGTACATAATATTCCAAAGAAATCCCAAGATGTTTTTTAAAAAGAAAGTTGCAGTTAACTAGAGAAAGGACACAACTGTGATGTTGTAGACGTTTTAATCACACTACACTTTGTAACAAGAACTTCATAAATGTTGAAGTAGCTCTTTGAAAAATTGAGCTAGTTCAGTACTGTATTTAACGTAAATAGTTTGCAAAATGTTGCATCCTAAGTTTGCTCACATGATTGAGCAAAACGCGTACTCTGTGAATAATGAAACATTGAAGGAATATTATTTGCTGTATTATTTGTTGTTTCAGTATTTTTTCCAAAAGGAAAGGTCTTACGTAGCCATGTACCATTCGATTAAAAGCAGCATATTGTACATACAATATATAGCGGAAATTCCCGTGTTGCGTTTTCATATCACTTGAGTGTACTAGTGTGTGTCGTTACAGGGACACAGGGCAATCTTGAAGTCTTTATCAAGCATTAAAATTAGTCTCGGTTTATTAATCCAGTATTATTCTGACTTTAAATCTGCATGCATATATGTAAATACAATTTTAAACTTTTCTTCTTTATTCTACCATAGGTTTGAATATATTATAGGTATTATTAGAGTTAGTAATACGCACGAACAATTTCCTTGATATTATTCTTATAATTATACATAGACTAATGTTAGTTCAAATATTTCAAAGTTTACATTAAAGGGACACATGACAATTTGTCTTTTTAAAAAACTTGCGGCGTCCCCGGTTAGTTTTTCAACATATATAAATTCATTTATTCAGTCAATAATATTAATATATTATTGACTGAATAAATGAATTTATATCAACACATAAATTCATTTATTCAGTCAATAATATTTATATATTAAATGAATTTATATATGTTGAAAAACTAACCGTTGAAAAACTAACATATATAAATTCATTTATTCAGTCAATAATATTAATATATTATTGACTGAATAAATGAATTTATATCAACATATAAATTCATTTATTCAGTCAATAATATTTATATATTATTGACTGAATAAATGAAATATAAATTCATTTATTCAGTCAATAATATTTATATTTATATATTATTGACTGAATAAATGAATTTATGTGTTGAAAAACTAACCGGGGACGCCGTAAGTTTTTTAAAAAGTCAAATTGTCATGTGTCCCTTTAATGTAAATGCTTTAAAATGCAAACGCTTAATGTAAACGCCTAACCGATCACATTTGTATGTTTGTTTGTATGGCGTTTTACGCCATTTTCAACACATATAAAGTTATATATGACGGTCGATTTTTTGTGGTGGTACTGTACACCTTCCGCCATCCGTAAGAATCGACACTTTTTCACTTACAAGTCGAGCTCCCCGTGGGATTCGAACCCGCAGCGGTGAGAGGCGACGGTTTACAACGCAGCGTCGTTAACCATTCGGCCACGGAGATCACATATAGTCACGGTGATACATCGTACACCGGATATAGCTGCTAAAGTGATCAAAAAAAATTACAGAAAATGGGGATTTTTTTTCTACCCAAGGTAAGTTTACACCTAATTGACATAAATTATCAAACCAAATGAACACCGTACCAGTTTTTCAGTTACGGTTAATTGAGCCTCGAAGGTGTCGATTCAGCTAGTACTATACAAATATGTGAACATATATGATTTAAAGGTGTGGCGATCACTGTCAAATTTCGATCCGCAGTAAAACATCCTGTTTTTTTTGCTTTACTTTTAAAATTCTGAATCTTACGATTTCATCATTTTCATACTAACTACCATTCCAAAAGGTGGCCTTGTAGGTTTTCAAATTAGTGTGTTATTTGCCAAATATCATGTACGTTAGTGTAAAGGGTATAGCATTATTGTTTACAGGGGATAGGTAAATGACAAAATTTTGTGTACGGGGTATAGTTTGAGAAATTGTATAACTCAAGAGAAATATATAAGATATATCTGTAAATATGACATCTGTAAATACACTTGACCGATGTCCTAACGACAACCAATAGATTTTTGTGTGATATTACTTATAAAGTATCAAAAATACGGTGATTTTTTAAGTAAAAGTAATAAAAGACATGTTTGTAAGCAAAAATAATGCATTATTAACAAATTGATGGTGTTAGCTCTTTTTTCTCAAATTTTCGAATTAATTAATATCGCATAAACGATAAGTTTATACAAAATGGAAAGAATAGTCAATGTCCAATAAACATGTCAAATAGTAAAGTATTGATAGCTTCAACGAAAATTCATAAAATTAAATCGTTTACAGTCCACAAAACATGTATAACAGAATGACAAAAACGTTCTTACTGCAATGAGTTTTTCCCCATAGTTTTACTACTTAAAGGGACAGAATCTAATTTGATGACCAAATGTTGGGAGTATGGTTTTAGTGACCCCACCTTTTATTTATGTGTTATAAGTCAATAATATGCGCATAAAACATTTATCTTGAGCCTTATTTCCGTTTATCATGTTTATGCTTCAAAATGCATACGGTTTCTACATGATTGCAATTATGTATTTGTTTACAAGTAGCGGGTCACAATGTAAAATGGTATAACATAAAAAATCGTTATTATTACTCATACATATATAGCAATCGCGGGATAGCTGGAAAATGAATGGCTTAACTAATGCGTGTTGTTGCATATTGACATGTTTTCGCATACTTCATATCCTGAACTCTAAAGTGGATTTCGATAACATTTGGCAGACGCATCAGAATGAGGTATAACTTCGCATACTGTCATCATGTTCCGGTTCGTTTTCTTATGACAGATGCATTGCCCTTATCTTTTATAAAAGCAAACATTGTATGCTTTTCATCTGCTGAACCCTTATTGAGATTTTAATAAAATGTCTCAGGAAACATCAGAATTAAAAAAAGGTTTTCCATCTACGAAGCCCCTATTTTGGCTATGTCAGTAGCCATAACTCAGCCATTATAGGTTTGACGTAACAATAAATACATAGGTGTATACTTTCACACGCTATTAAACATGTGTGTGACGTTTCATGAATGTGAGTCATATAGTTTAAGCTGAGCGCGCGAAACAAGTTTTCGGGTAGTATATATTCCTAGATTGGCTAAGCCAGGGGCCGTAACTCATGCATTACATGTCTGAAAAATATAGTTGCATTACTTCAATGCTTAATACTTGTGCTAGGTTTCATAAATGCGAGGGATTAGTTTTCGCTGAGCATGTGACACAAGTTTTCGGGACGTAAACATACGGGCGTACATACGGACGAATAAGAGCGAATCTATTTGCTCCGCAAAAACCCCAACCCCGCAGCCCCGAGTTGGGACATTGAACGAGTTATATATCGTAGTTTGGTCTTGTTTAGGCCCTAATCCCTTAATGAATGTAGACATGTTACAAAGAATTTATGAGAATTTGACAACCGGTAAGCAATACTGTCAAGCTTGTTAAATGTAAACTATGCTCTAAATCTAGGTTATGGAAGAGTGAATACAGATACTTATGTCATACATATATCATTATATAATTCCATCCTTACTTAAAACTGCTATACCCTTGTTTCTCTGGCCACAGCCTAGTCATTATTATCTCCCGACGAAGTCAAATTTAAGGGATATAAATTTGGCGTTGTCCGTACGTCCGTCCGTTCGTTCGTCCGTCCGTCCGTCCGTTAGTTTTCGTGTCCGCTCCATAACTCTCCCATACATGGATGGATTTGAAATAAATTGGCACAAATACTCATCTTATTGAAACGACGTGCAGAACCCAACACCCCGGTCTGCATCTTTGAGGTCAAGGTCATAAAGGTCATCATAAAGGTCATTTACATCTTATATGCATATAATAAGGTCAATTTGGTGTCTAATCCAAAACTAAAGGGATTTTGATTGAAATTTGCAAAAACCTATCTCATCGAGACGACGTGCAGAACCCAACATCACCCGTATCTTCAAGGTCAAGATCATAAAGGTCATATACTTATTATATGCATTTAATAAGGTCGGCCCAAATGCTCCCCACTTGTTACTCTCCTTTGCATCAGGTATAAATTACTAAATGTTATTCTAGTCTATTCGTATTTGGAATGAACGAATTATACGGTCTACTTTCGAATGGACCATAGATTGACCCATGTTACCTTGTAAATTCAGCAGGGAATCGCTGATATTTGATTATACAATTAGTATTTCTTCATATGCAGACATATCTATCCCCAGTTCACTAAAAATCAATCCCCCGTACATTGATTTTCGATTTCTAGCTATACCCCGTACAGTGCATCGCAACATATAACGTCAATTATCAAAGACGTTCCAAAGTACACATGCCCACTAGATAAAGTTAATATGATATAAATGAACAAATATGCCGATACAAAATTTCAATAAAATACATAAAAGCGGAACAATAATAAAATATTGGCACAAACATGCATCGTTCGTACGTGTTCAGGACACTTTGTTTTGATTATTTAAAACAATAACGAAATGGCACTTTTCATATATTGCTGCTTACTTTAGCAACATTCAGCTTTTTGCTCTGACAGTTGGTTTGTACGAGTACTACATATAATAACACAGGAATATAGAAATAAACTTACGTCGACCAGCAAAACATATCAAATTTCTGATCACTTTAGCAGCTATATCCGGTGTACGATATATCACCGTGATAGTAGTTTGTGTCATTAATTCATATCATTATGATAAGAAAACATATTTATTAAAACGTACAGCTTACTTCTGAATCCATTTCTCATTTTTCTAACACTATTTACTGTTTATATAAATAAGCCCTGTACATTATAAAACATTTGTGAATAAAATAGGGTTAAAACTAAAAAGCATCACTTTACAAACTCGTTGTTTACGAGTATGATCACATCCGGAACACGGAGAAGAAAATGTAAATACATGTACAGCTATTGGCATCTTGTATGAATGAGATATATAACTTACATATTTTGAGAATCCAAATTCTACAGGCCAAACCCCAAAACTGGTGTTTCGAATGAAGAGTTACCAGCTCATAATATATTTACATATATTTAATCACGGGTATTTTAAGAACCCGTGAAAAAATCCTATACTTTTAATGAATTGTTATATAGTGTAATTGTGTCTTTATTTGGTGGGTTAGTGTCTTTAAAGGGGTTGATGCACTATTATTAAACATATTTATTTTAAAGGACTCTGAAAATCTTTATAAAAGCTGAAAGAATTATCAAAATGCCATGTAAAATAAAGTAGATATGACCTATTGCAAATTTGCAAAGAAACTTGAATGGAGACAGCCATCTTGGAACGATGACGTCATCGTGCCTTTTTACCATATATGGTATATTGAGAAAATATCTTTTAAATCAAAGAAAATCACTGCAAATGAAAAATAAGCATACTATTTATGCAGTTTACATTTGTATATTAAAGTTTAATCATTTGCAATGATTTTCTTTGCTTTTAAATATATTTTGTCAATATGCCGTATTTGGTAAAAAGGCGCGATGACGTCATCGCCCCAAGATGTTTTATGTTCTTTTCAACTTTTCAATAGGTCATATTATTTTTCACGGCATTTTGATCATTCTTTTATATTTTTCACGTTTTTCAGAGCCCTTTTGAATAAATCTTGTTTGAAAATAGTGCATCAACCCCCTCAACGTTATTAATAAAGTCAACTTGTCTCAAGATACCACCTCTATTGACTACCTGCTTTGGTAGACCAATTGGATTGCTTTAAATTATAATGCAGCAGTATTAAGAGACAACCTATGTCAAAAGCCAAGTTTTGCCCTTCCCGTTAGTGGTATCGTATTACAGGGACGACTGTATATGTTTCCTACAAGGTGAACTGTCCCTGTGCGTCGATTCTGTTCCTATGGGCCCATGCATTTCTTCTCGCTTTTCTGTCACTCTGCCACGATGAACCCATCAGTCGCGTTGCTTTCTCCTGGAAACACAAACAAAATCATATAAATTACTTAAAGGGAAAGTAGGCATACAGCCATACAATCGTTAGTATTTAGAATTCTGAAATACTTCGAAAAAAGACAATTATCGAAATCGCATGATAAACAAAGAAGAGATGACTGTGTGAAGGCTGTATGGGAGCCGCCATTTTCAGACCTATGACGTCATAGTTCTAGAAAACGTATATGGCATATTGACAAATATCATTTAAAGCAAATAAAATCAATGTAAATGAATGCAAAATCGTTTTACTGGTCATATATTGCATTAGTCCCCTTAACTTATTTACACATTGTATATACAGTTGCTTTATGTTTTTCCTATAAATCAGTAAATTATCATATTCATAAATATTCAATATGTAGTCACTTAGAACTATGATGTCATAGCTCTCTAAATGGAGGCTTCCATATCCAAGCAGTAAGTTCAATAGAACATATTGTCTTTGTTTGTATCCGATTTTGATAAAATAATTATTTCGCGCTTTTTCGAGTTTTTTAGAACACTCAATAATAAAGATGATTTGGCTTGTTGACGCCATTCACCTTAAAAAACAACAAACAAACAAACAAAACACAACGAAAACAATTGGCTCACTGTACCACGATGAACCCATCAACCAAAGGTGTTCTCATAACTGGGTAAAGCAAACACAACACATAATCCTCTCATCCCAAAGACAAACTGGTGCCAGAATACGTTGACCGACATCATTTATCGTAATCAGTAGAAAATGGATCCCTTAATTCGCGAACAAATTCAGGACACTCTAAGTACATGGAATTTCTGGTCTGAACTGATTAAAAAGTTGGTACCCATACTATTCAAAAGCATGCTTGTATTTAAAATTTCAAAATGCTTTGTCATGGTGACCTTACTCGTACTATTGAAACCAAACCGAAGGAGTGTAATATTACACTGAATGGAATGACATTTTAGGACGTGTGTGACTCAGTGTGTTGGGGGTGATGGGGATATGGGGAAGTGGGCATTCTCTAATTACATCTGCCAGTCTATGGGAAGGGGGCATTCTCTAATTACATCCGCCAGTCTATGGGAAGGGGGCATTCTCTAATTACATCCGCCAGTCTATGGGAAGGGGGCATTCTCTAATTACATCCGCCAGTCTATGGGAAGGGGGCATTCTCTAATTACATCCGCCAGTCTATGGGAAGGGGGCATTCTCTAATTACATCTGCCAGTCTATGGGAAGGGGGCATTCTCTAATTACATCTGCCAGTCTATTTAAACATGAATGCACATACGAAACGGAAAGAATTTCAGAACTCTTTTAATAACTTGTACGAACAACTGAAGATGATATGCAATCAAATTATTACCAATACAGTTGTAAATCCATATACCTGATATAACGCCTCCCTGTCTTTGATCTGATGTCCTCGACGTATTCTCTGTAAAAAGAAAAATATACATATGATAATTTGAATTGAATTGGGTTTTAAGGCGCACCAACACATGAAAGGTTATATGGCGCCTAACAGGCATGACCATGCCAGGCTCATCCATGTACATCTAGATAAAATATGGAAAATGGGCCTAGAACATTTTCACTCTGAACTGCAGAGTTGCTGCAAATTATATCGTAGAAACTCCATTTACGCTGGAGCCACGTTTATTGTTTTTCTGCCACTGCTCTTATGGCACCTGAAACAATGCAGGGATCATGATGAAGACCTTTAATGAACATGAACAAAAAATGATAAAATGAACATGAATTTGGGGGGAGTCTACCCCTCTGCCTACCCCTCCAAAGGGATCTGCAGTGGCCCTATTATTTGCCCCCTGACCAAACGGGGTCCCCGGGAACCACACGGGGCATATATATGATAACAAGAGACGTCGAAATTTTGGGGGAAACGCTTTTGTCAAAAAACATTTCCTTCATCTTTGGTTCTTAAAACGAACGTGATATATTTGAAAAGATAAAAGTCATACCACACTAATAAATGCACATTTATGCGTTACTTTTAAACATCGTTCAATGGTTCGAATTCCACTGTGATCTCAACTTGTAAGTGAGGAAGTGTCTATTCATACTAATGACGGAAGGTATACAGTACTGGTTATACCTAGAAAAAATGGGACGGTCTGCCTCTACCACAAAAAGAAATCGACCGTCATATGTGATCTAAATTGTTCGAAAAATAAACACCATTGAAACAATAAAGTTGTGTTTCCTAATAATCCTGGCTAGTTTGTTAGAAGGTAAAGCCTGACGGGGATTTCTTTATTTATACTGACCCCTTTTATAGGGATGGGTGTACCGCAATAGGGATATTGGTGGACGCATCCTAAAACCTAGTTTAAAACTCTTTTTGCCGCTGAGCATTTGCGCCGGCGCTTTTTGTCCTTTGACATTTTATGCACGTATCGATATTTCTCTCCTAGTGATAACTGTTGCGTGCAACCGTACCTGAAACATAATTGATAATAATACAATATGTTTTAATCGAACCTTGCGGACAAATAATGCCGTTTTCTGCGGACAAAAAGCGTCGTTCGGACAAAAAGCGCCGTTCCCTGCGGACAAAAATCTTCGTTCGGACAAAAAGCGACACTTTCCTAAAAAATCTGCGGACAAAAAGCGCCGTTTTTTTAAAATGTCTGCGGACAAAAAGCGCAATTCGGACAAAAAGCGCCGTTTGTCTACATTTTTTATGAGCAAAAAAGTCGCGGACAAAAAGCCGAGTGGACAAAAAGCGCCGGCATAAGCGTTCAGTGCACGTGCCCAGCAGGTTAACCTGCTTGCTTTTGTGAAATCGCATTCTTTGATTATGTTGTTTACTGATAATTGTTATTTGTTTTGAATGCATTTTTTTGGTTGATGCGTTCTTGTTAGGGTATATTTCCTGTTGGACTTTAATACCTATGTTTCTAACTCCGGTCGAATACCTTCATATAATATGGACTTTCTGTGAATTTGACTTAGTAATTAATATTGTGTGTTTGAGAATTATCTCTTATCCAATTAGAATTAATTCACGTGGGATATATTCAGTTGAACATTCGCTAATTATTATAATATTTTGCGTTTTACCTTTTCTTTCGAAAAAAAAATTGTATGCGCAATTAAAACATATTATAATGTAATAACATGTTCTGTTTACAGAAGCAATCAAATTGCATATGTCAAATACAAATTACATATCAAATACAAATTACATATGTCAAATACACATTACATATGTCAAATACAAATTACATATGTCAAATACAAATTACATATGTCAAATAAAAATTGAGCCTAGGCTCAGTCCTATCAAGTGCATTTATAACATAACAGTGTAATAAAGTACAGACTTAAAATATCATGCTACACTGGTGTAATTAATAAATATGCAAATGAGGACAGGATCACTATATGTGTGTACACAGTAAAACACAGTCCCAATTATTTACATAATACAATACGTTCAGGCAGACGTTATTATATATCATAATGTAATTAGATGTAATTTAACATTTAATGTTTATTTTTATTGAAACAATGTATTCATCACATAGCCTGATAGATTTTCACTGGTGAGTACCAAAATGCATATTATTTGTTTACAAAAGCTTTACAGTGTAACCACACATTATGTGTAGTTAGAAAATAAGGCGAAAACATCAAATACGTCGTTAACAAATATCAATATGGCGACTCACTTGTATTGTCACATAGTAGATTACTAACACTCTATACCCGACGACGAAGATCCTTAACTTACTGCATCTTAAACCCATAAATTTAATTTGTATTATTTACCCATCATAAAAATACAATGTTTTCACTGCGGCCAGTGTTCTTTCCATCACATTGCTTAAAGGGACACTTAGCACATTTCATACATCATGCTAGCTTTTTCTAAACAAACTTGAATATTTGCTGTTTCCTAAAATAGTGCAAGGATTTCATTCATTGTGCTTCGTTTTTATTCTTGTTATAAAAACAATATAAAGACGTATCAAAACAGTTTTGTATTCAGTACAGCTAAATTGTCAACTTATGTTTTTCTTCATAAACGTTAATTGATTGAATTGATTGAATTGGATTTTATAGTCGCACCAACAGCTACGGTCATACGGCGACTTTCCAGCTGCCATTGGTGGAGGAAGACCCCAGGTGCCCCTCCGGGAAATTTTCGTGCACGGGCGGGCACCTGGGTAGAACCACCGACGTTCCGAAAGCCAGCTGGATAGCCTCCTCACATTCATAAACGTTAAATACACTTAGTTAATATTTAATACAACAATGCGAAACAAAGTAAAAACTATCATTGGGCCTCAATTTATATGACAGAATAGCTTGAATGTATATATTTAGAGGCCATATTATATTTTTTCTTTGAATACCATTATTATATTGAAAAGTACCATGAGTATAGGTAGTCATTACTTAGGTGTTTGTGATGTCGTTTGCATTTTTTATTACTTTTGCCTTCTCGTTTGTCTGTTTGCGTATTTGTTTTTGTGTTTTGTGGTTGACTGTCGTCATTGAATGCTACTTTCCCTGTCCGATTTTTATATAATTTTGTTTTGTTTTGAATAACACCATTTTCTCGTACAATTGTATGTCTAGCAGTGATTAACAGTTATCTATACAAATATTCTCCACCACCCTCATCCTCCAAATACAATAGGCTCGAAATAGGTCCTAAAGAGCAGATTGACTCTACACGTGGTACAATGGCGGAAGGGGCCGGGTAAGGGATATACTCCTTAAAATACACTTTATTCCGGATGCCCTGTATCTCCTATTTTCTCTGAGCACTACAGACATACAATTGTGCGTAGATTGCGAAATGTATGAACAAAACAATCCATTTCCAGTCATAAAACAGTTTGAATTATAAAAAATAGACACACCGTGCGCGCAGGTTCATCAATGTCAGTTTTACAGATTTGACAAAGATGTAAGGAAAATAATCCTTTTCAAATGTGTGTAGTGTAGTCTACATCGATGCTTTCATTATTGTATTAATCGCAAATCTACAAAATATCAGGAAAGCACACTCGCGTTAAGAATAATAATAGTAATCGTCTAATAGATGCATAAATGAATTATCTAAAAACACATTTCTTCAATAATTTAATGGAAAAAACACTGTATTTCAGAGATGTATTGATGGGTCGGTAAACAGCAATTCAAGCATTTCAGAGATGTATTGATGGGCCGGTAAACAGCAGAGATATATTGATGGGTCGGTAAACAGCAGAGATATATTGATGGGCCGGTAAACAGCAATTCAAGCATTTCAGAGATGTATTGATGGGCCGGTAAACAGCAGAGATATATTGATGGGCCGGTAAACAGCAGAGATATATTGATGGGCCGGCAAACAGTAATTTCAAGCATTTCAGAGATGTATTGATGGGCCGGTAAACAGCAGAGATATATTGATGACCGGTAAACAGCAGAGATATATTGATGGGCAGGTAAACAGCAATTCAAGCATTTCAGAGATGTATTGATGGGCCGGTAAACAGCAGAGATGTATTGATGGGCCGGTAACAGCAGAGATGTATTGATGGGCCGGTAAACAGCTATACTCACCGTAATTATAATCAGCAGAAACGTGACGATATTGAACAGGGCGTACACAATGACGAGACTGATTAACGCCCAGAAATCCATTAGGCTTTGGTTACTGTTTCCGTCGTAGAGGGATATAATAGCGTGCCATATGCATACCAGCCAGTTGAATATCATACTGCCCAATATAAGACGATCCTGGAAATAGATTGGAGTTCACGAATGTGTTTTGGCTTATTGTTTGGGGCGCTTGTTTCAGGTGTTTTTGGACTTTTCAGACAAAATACATCAACTACCTAAGCAAGTTGTATATTAGTGAAACAGACATTTTTATTGGTAAATAAAAACACATTACTTTTTAAAATCGGTTGAGAAATAAAAAATTCATGTGTGAAAGCTGATTTTGATGGGTCAATTCTGCTCCATAACTTTTTTTTAGATTTTTTATGAAAATTCTTATTTTTTATTTTTTAGATTTTTATAGCAAAATATGAAGGCTAACTGAAGTTATTTGAAATTTCTTAATTTTCTGCTGTCCCACCAACAAGGAATTCACATATAAAAAAACCCATCAAAAAAAACTTTTTGGCTGTAAACTATTTATTTTTCAACCGATTTTCAAAAGTAAAGTAGTTTTATTTACCACTAAAAATACCAGTTCTAGTGATGTATAACTGATGTACATATTATTTAAATTGCTCAAGTTACTGCAGAAAAACCTTTGACTGAAACAAGCGCCCCAAACAATAGTATAATGCAAAGTGCAAGAGTTAAACGAAAAGTAGTCGTTGGTGTTGTATTATGGTACTGGTGGGACAATATAAAATGACAATGCATGTGCTAAATAAATGTAATTCATATATAAGATAGAGTGTGCTGGTAACAGACTGCTAGACTCGGAGATCAGAAAAAGGCTTACATCATATATGATGTGTTTGTTTGATCTTTAACGTCATTTTTCAGCACATTTTAGTATTTATGATGGGCGATTTTTCTGTGGTGGAGGCAGACCATTCACTTATTCCTGGGTAGAACCACTACTGTATACCTCACACGATCCGTAAGAATCCAAAAGAATCGATATATTATAAGGTAGACAACTCTGAAAAGACATAGTATACATTACTGTAACACATCTGTCAGCCGGTCATACATTTTACACACCCTTTGTATCTAATTAAATACTTACCTTTCTATGTCAAATACTTATTAAATACTTACCTTTCTATGTCAAATACTTATTAAATACTTACCTTACTATGTCAAATACTTATTAAATACTTACATTTCTATGTCAAATACTTATTAAATACTTACCTTTCTATGTCAAATACTTATTAAATACTTACCTTTCTATGTCAAATATGCGACTTTGGAAAATCACTCACAATGTTTGTGAGAGATAAATGCTTTGGAAAACACTGAACACATACAGGGTATACAGAATTTCGAAAACTGACTTACAAGATGCGTAAGATATGGAATCTTGGGTATGCTCTGGACGGAGACCATCTTGAACGTGACGCCGGTCAGCAGGATGATGAAGCTGAGTTGCAGTCTATTCTGGGTTAGTGTTATATCCACCCCGAATGTCGTGAAGGACAGCGTCGTTATCATCGTCTATAAGTAGAAATCAGAAATACTTTAACTGGTGTTTAGAACTGACAGACACTGCATCTATATAAGTGGTACATTTTTTCTTTCCCATGATACCTGAATCATGCACATACTGCCGATTTCAGTAACCATACATTAAGCATCATTATTTGTACTTGTTTTCAGTAGGTAACATGGTGTGTCACAGTATGAGTTTATTTATTATCTTTATATGTAATTCATGTAAGAGTGCATTGTGATTTAGATAAGAATAAAAATAAAAATGCTGACCAATTTAACAATTCAAAAAAATGTTTAAAGCGACTGTGTTCCACTATCGTCAAACCCTTTTATAAATGTAGTGTTGCATACGATGCTTTTATGTATTGTTGAAAGTGTTTGATTTAGATGCGGGGTTTTATTGAATGTGTTCTATGACATTCGCAATATATCGTACACTACTTCGCAGCATTATTCGACACCCGCACTTGCCTCAACAATTTTTTTCAAAAATAATCTCAGAAAGGAATAGACACCATCTTGGATACTACGTTTCGGTCACGTGGTCACGTGTAATAAACAATGGCGGCGCCCATCGAACCTGCATGCTGCTCGTTATTCCGATGATCTACGGAAATAAGCGAGTTTGTACGATTGTACGCAATTAATTACACAATACTTTTAAATTAAACTGACTATAAAATGATGACTTATTTTGAAAAAGTATAAAATGTAATAAATAACACAAATATGTTTAAAATCAATCCATTTCCGTGTCTATCTGTTTGTTACGGTTTACATGGTACTTTGCCGGGGCAAATCCCCCAAACCCATTGAATCGACGTGTATCTTTGGAAATACTTACGAGCATTATTTCCGATAATCTGCGGAAATGAGCGAGTTTGAACGATTGCATTATTCGAATGTAAATCGAAGGTCTCCATATTGGTTACGTGACCACGCCTAAGATTCCCGCCAAAACAAATTTAAATTCAAAATCAAAGTTATCATCCACATTTTGCAATGTCATTAAGCCGATTACTACATCAATAGTTTATTTACATAAAAGCGGTGATAAAATCTTCATCTGCATTGTAAAAAACAAACATTCAACGCAAATTATACATCAACACGTGTGGCTAGCTTCCATGTATTGTTTACCGAAGAATGACGGGATTGCCCGAGCGTTCACGATTGGTTCAATAAATGCTACATTTACTGTTCGACTTGTATACGTACTTTGTAATCTGACATTCACCATAGTGTAACTAACATTATCGGTACAATCAATTTAATCAAATGTCTAACCATGATAAGTATAATATTATACAAAAAGAATCCCGATCTTCGTTTGGCCACGCATTTCACCAGCAACGCCGGATTCCTAAATTGGGTCTCGGTCAAATCTTTATTGAAGGTACGTGGCTCACAGTACACCAGATCACATATTTCCCATTCGGTATCGTCGACGAAACACAAGACGTTGACCGCCGATATCTCCTCGTCGTCTTCAATTATGGTTACGACGTCGTCGTCTAGTTCTGAGGACACGGCGACCGACAAGTCCTGTAGTAGAACGTTAAAGGGATACATGACAATCATAACATAGTTATTAAATATTAAAATTAACACCTTGATTTATTAATCCTGTTTCATTTAAATCTGCTGGCATATATTTAAATAACAGGTAATTCAATTCTACCATATTTTTTAAAGGGACACTCGGCAATTTTGAGTTTTGTAAAACTCGCGGCGTCCCGTTAGTTTTTCTACATAATTTACATTTGTTCAATCATTAATATTAATTATAAGAAAAGTATAAAGCAATTTGTTTTTGCATAGTATATATATATATATGTGATTATAGTTTACCAATAATATATTCAAATATATTGTAGAATAACGAAGAAAGGTTGAAAACTCAAAATTGTATTTAAATATACGTAAGCAAGGTTAAAGTCAAAATGATACTGGATTAATAAATTGAGACGTTAATTTTAAAGATTGGTAAAAACTTCAAGATTTAATATATTACTAGTGCAGTATAAACAACAATTTGCGTTGAAAAATTAGTACGTATAATGATTTTCAAATTATTGTAGATAAAACAGAACGTTGCGAGTTTTAAAAAGAATACAGATATTCCTACAGTTCGTATATAGCTGAGTTCATGCACACGCTAGTTTTAGTATCTAACATGGTTTATTCAAATATTATTAAATTCTGATTGGCTATTGGGGAGGTTTTGAAATTCCCATCAATAACTCTGACGTTAACCGTTAAGACGTCGTTTTAAATGCCAGAAGGACTCACACCACTATTATCTCCCTTGAATACTCGTGCCCTACAGATGAAGGAGGTAGATAAAAAAAACAAGTTCGCTTTTCTACATTTTACAGGATACATTGATTTATCTTTACCAGGTTCTAAATCTACAGCATTTTAGGAAGAGATCCCAGAAAAATGCATGTTGATATAATATTTCTAGCTAATTCTGCCTCATTTTACACATCATGGGTCTAATCTCCACGGGGTTGTTTTTTTGTCTAAATTTTGATAGGTGTCAGGCAAACATGAAATTAAAAAAAGTTCAATCTGGTAAATATTCGTTAAAAGTTAATAGCATGCAGATATTGGATCAATGAAGAATTTAAGCATAAATACATGTTGCAAAATCTTTTTTATCTCTATGCCACGAACAAAAACATTACAATGGGACCCTATGGAAAATTAATTGTGGTGTGAGACGAGAAGCACGTTAATCTTCTGAACGACAACGGAATGTATTATTTTTAAGCGACGCAACGTTCCAACAACACATTTAATGAAATAAGATGAAGCTGCATATGTTTAATGTTGAGAGATTGGCATAACATGTAAGTTGTGAGAACTTGTGTTGCGAACATGATGCATAAAAATCCATGTCAGATAGGGAAATAATATATTAACAGAGGGTTTATATTGTGCGAAATCAAAACCTGGTGTTTGGGACTTGGAACACATCGACCCGCGGATCTGCGACCCTTGGTATCGTTGATCTTCAAATCCCACCCAACAGGCATTAAACTGCACAATATAAACCCGCTGGAAATATTTTATTTCTTAATCAATATGATTTTTTTTTACATCGACCTGGTAACGAAGTTTTAATCCCCCTCGATGGCTTCCTGGGTAGAACCAGTACTAAACAATGTGGAGTATATATACCTCGCCCAATGATGAATAACATGGCCACGGCGATTGTCGAACCCACTACTGTCCCTATCTGGAGTCCGACACTTTACCACTAAATCAAACACGCTACACGTTGGTTTGCTTCATACACGATAATTCACTAGAGAGACATGCGTGTTTTTGCATTGGTAAAGAGATAGATAAGTAAGTAAATTATTTATGTACAGATCCTTCAAAGTGAATATCGTTTCACGCGACACACAACATTCGACATACGACATTCGACATACGACATTCGAAAAACAACATTCCACATATGACATTGTTGTATGTCGAATGTCGTATATAGATTGTCGTATGTTGAGCCAACTTCACTCAGCTATTCTGTTTCAATTTAAAACAAATATACTAATACATACACAAAGAAGGACATTCAACATAAAATACTACATCAGTTCATGAACACAGTCATTGAAAAATGATGGAATTTCAAATTTAAAGAAATTAGCATCAACGTGTCAACAAACGTGACAACCCTATTTTCGGGAGTGGACCATTCTTTGGCGGGAAAACGTATACTACCGAAACAAGCGTCTATCTGGGGAAGAAGAACCCGAAGGTGCAAACCAAAAAGACTGATAAACATTTTTAGGATTTAAGATTTTATTTTGATACTGATTAAATTCTGATTAAATTAAACTATATTATAATTAAACTATAACCACTCTGACGACAGCCAGGCTACATCAAAGTGGGGCAACCTACATGTACATCAAAGGGGGGCAACCTACTTGTACATCGAAGGGGGACAACCTACATGGACATCAAAGGGGGACAACATACCTGTACATCAAAGGGGGACAACCTAGTTGTACATCAAAAGGGAATTCTTCAAGCTCCAGATTCTCCGCAAACAAACCCTTAATGCGCCTTTTTCAATGATAAAGTGCAAGAGTTTTCCTTGATGCGCCTTTTTTCAAGGATAAAGGCCTCGCCATTATATTATAATTAAACTATAACCACTCAGACGACAGCCAGTCTACATCAAAGGGGGACAACCTCAATGTACATCAAAGAGGGACAATCTACTTGTACATCGAAGGGGGACAACCTACATGTACATCGAAGGGGGACAACCTACATGTACATCAAAGGGGGACAACCTACTTGTACATCGAAAGGGGGCAACTACATGTACATCAAAGTGGGACAACCTACATGTACATCGAAGGGGGACAACATACCTTTACATCAAAGGGGTACAACCTAGCTGTACATCAAAAGGGAATTCTTCAAGCTCCAGATTCTCCGCAAACAAACCCTTAATGCGCCTTTTTTCAATGATAAAGTGCAAGAGTTTTCCTTGATGCGCCTTTTTTCAAGGATAAAGGCCTCGCCATTATATTATAATTAAACTATAACCACTCAGACGACAGCCAGTCTACATCAAAGGGGGACAACCTACACGTACATCAAAGGGGGGCAACCTACATGTACATCAATCAAAGGGGGGCAACCTACATGTACATCAATCAAAGGGGGACAACATACCTGTACATCAAAAGGGAATTCTCCAAGCTCCAGATTCTCCGCAAACAAACCCATGATGCGCCTTTTTTCAAGGATAAAGGCCTCGCCATTTTTGTTAAACTTTAGCGACTTCCATGTTTTGCACGTGGCGCTTGGAGAGCTGTTGCTTATGACGATTTTCGGATTCCAGAATTTGGAGAAATCAGTAATAGGCGCGCCCTTTAAAAAAATATAACATTAGTTAAATATGGATTAACATAGGATAATATTAGATACACATATGGGTGTATGGGCATATTCCAACATGTTTATTTTATTACAGGCGAATGTGAAGTGCAGTTAAACAAGTTGGTATATTCACATACACTCTGCCGGAAATCTGTATAACGAATTTATAAAGTATCACCATTTCCGAGCGATATTGGTAAATATTACAATTATAGTAATCAAAAGTTATTTCATTTAGATTGTAAAACAGGTTTTACTCGATGCCGCTTCCATAGTAAAGTGTGGATGTTAGAATTCTGGGAAACTTAATTTATCATGCAAATAATGTCAACTATAATATCAACAAGGAAATGAGGGGTTATATTGTATACTAACAACGGGTCAAAGGTCAACATTGTTTTGGACCCTTGCAAGTGCATCCATTTCTACTTTCACTTAAAATTTATATCTTAAAGTGTCAAAAGCATGATGAGCTACATTTCCAAATATCAATAACATGTCCAGAATTCAATAACAGCCAAAACATAACGGGAAACTGCAACGATTTTATTTTTTTTAAAGAAAACAAGTATTAGCCTCTTTAATAGAGAACTACTTTCGACTGCACCAGGCGAGTACATTAATTGGACCTATTCATAATTTTTCATTACCAAAATGTTGAGATTTTGCTTTATTTTCACTAGCTGATAACATTTGTGTTACTCAGTTTTTATCCTTAGGTTCTATAGTAAAATAAAAATCTTTGGCAGAGTAAAAAGATGATAATTTTCAAGATTTCAATTTTGAAAGATACATATATTGAATCAGTTTGCATGAATGTGCATGCAGTATGCAGGGTGTTAAAATAATCACAATGTAGATACATTCATTTTAATAGTAAACTTGGTTAAACATCAAGGATAAAGACCGAGTTTATCACCTACCAGAATTAGTATTAGTATGTCTTATTTCTGGTGACTGACTGGTCAGTTTTTTGGATGATGCTCTATCAAAATTATGAATGCTTTGTCAAAAGAAAGAAACTGTGCACCTTAATTTGCATATTCAATGGGTTTAAAAATCGTGAATTTATGTTTGAGAAGAAGTTAAAAGTTTGACATTCATGAGAAATTCCAGAAAACCAGTAATTAGCAAGATGCCTGTGTTTGTGTTTGCCCATTCAGCTCCGTGCATTTTGTTCTGCTCCATGAATTTTGCAATTTTTGTTTTGCCATGTATTGCATTTGGTGCACTAATCTCTGTTACGAGAAGGAACGTTTTATACAAAGTTATCACTACTTCAGTAAACATTTCGTATATTTTAAGCATTGTTTTGCAGAATTTGACGTTATAACTTTTTTAATATTTCCAAAAAAAGGTGTGAACACTTTCTTTTTTGACTCAGTATAGAAAAGTGATTGTTCACTTACATTGCTGTTGTCGAGAGACGCTACTCGCCATCTCGTCTGAACTCCGTATAGTAAAGTATTTGTTCACTTACATTGCTGTTGTCGAGGGACGCTTCTCGCCATCTCGTCTGAACTCCGTATAGTAAAGTATTTGTTCACTTACATTGATGTTGTCGAGGGACACTTCTCCCCATCTCGTCTGAACTCCGTATAGTAAAGTATTTGTTCACTTACATTGATGTTGTCGAGGGACGCTTCTCGCCATCTCGTCTGAACTCCGTATAGTAAAGTATTTGTTCACTTACATTGATGTTGTCGAGGTACGCTACTCGCCATCTCGTCTGAACTCAATATAGTAAAGTGTTTGTTCACTTACATTGCTGTTGTCGAGAGACGCTACTCGCCATCTCGTCTGAACTCAATATAGTAAAGTGTTTGTTCACTTACATTGATGTTGTCGAGAGACGCTACTCGCCATCTCGTCTGAACTCCGTATAGTAAAGTATTTGTTCACTTACATTGATGTTGTCGAGGGACGCTTCTCGCCATCTCGTCTGAACTCCGTATAGTAAAAGTGTTTGTTCACTTACATTGCTGTTGTCGAGAGACGCTACTCGCCATCTCGTCTGAACTCCGTATAGTAAAGTATTTGTTCACTTACATTGATGTTGTCGAGGGACGCTTCTCGCCATCACGTCTGAACTCCGTATAGTAAAGTATTTGTTCACTTACATTGATGTTGTCGAGGGACGCTTCTGGCCATCTCGTCTGAACTCCGTATAGTAAAGTATTTGTTCACTTACATTGATGTTGTCGAGAGACGCTTCTCGCCATCTCGTCTGAAATCCGTATAGTAAAGTATTTGTTCACTTACATTGATGTTGTCGAGAGACGCTACTCGCCATCTCGTCTGAACTCCGTATAGTAAAGTATTTGTTCACTTACACTGATGTTGTCGAGGGACGCTTCTCGCCATCTCGTCTGAACTCCGTATAGTAAAGTATTTGTTCACTTACATTGATGTTGTCGAGGGACGCTTCTCGCCATCTCGTCTGAACTCCGTATAGTAAAATATTTGTTCACTTACATTGATGTTGTCGAGGGACGCTTCTCGCCATCTCGTCTGAACTCCGTATAGTAAAGTATTTGTTCACTTACATTGATGTTGTCGAGGTACGCTACTCGCCATCTCGTCTGAACTCAATATAGTAAAGTGTTTGTTCACTTACATTGCTGTTGTCGAGAGACGCTACTCGCCATCTCGTCTGAACTCCGTATAGTAAAGTATTTGTTCACTTACATTGATGTTGTCGAGGGACGCTTCTCGCCATCTCGTCTGAACTCCGTATAGTAAAGTATTTGTTCACTTACATTGATGTTGTCGAGGGACGCTTCTCGCCATCTCGTCTGAACTCCGTATAGTAAAGTATTTGTTCACTTACATTGATGTTGTCGAGGGACGCTTCTCGCCATCTCGTCTGAACTCCGTATAGTAAAGTATTTGTTCACTTACATTGATGTTGTCGAGGGACGCTTCTCGCCATCTCGTCTGAACTCCGTATAGTAAAGTATTTGTTCACTTACATTGATGTTGTCGAGGGACGCTTCTCGCCATCTCGTCTGAACTCCGTATAGTATAGTATTTGTTCACTTACATTGATGTTGTCGAGGGACGCTTCTCGCCATCTCGTCTGAACTCCGTATAGTAAAGTATTTGTTCACTTACATTGATGTTGTCGAGGGACGCTTCTCGCCATCACGTCTGAACTCCGTATAGTAAAGTATGTGTTCACTTACATTGATGTTGTCGAGGTACGCTACTCGCCATCTCGTCTGAACTCAATATAGTAAAGTGTTTGTTCACTTACATTGCTGTTGTCGAGAGACGCTACTCGCCATCTCGTCTGAACTCCGTATAGTAAAGTATTTGTTCACTTACATTGATGTTGTCGAGGGACGCTTCTCGCCATCTCGTCTGAACTCCGTATAGTAAAGTATTTGTTCACTTACATTGATGTTGTCGAGGGACGCTACTCGCCATCTCGTCTGAACTCCGTATAGTAAAGTATTTGTTCACTTACATTGATGTTGTCGAGGGACGCTTCTCGCCATCTCGTCTGAACTCCGTATAGTAAAGTATTTGTTCACTTACATTGATGTTGTCGAGGGACGCTTCTCGCCATCTCGTCTGAACTCCGTATAGTAAAGTATTTGTTCACTTACATTGATGTTGTCGAGGGACGCTACTCGCCATCTCGTCTGAACTCCGTATAGTAAAGTATTTGTTCACTTACATTGATGTTGTCGAGGTACGCTTCTCGCCATCTCGTCTGAACTCCGTATAGTAAAGTATTTGTTCACTTACATTGATGTTGTCGAGGGACGCTTCTCGCCATCTCGTCTGAACTCCGTATAGTAAAGTATTTGTTCACTTACATTGATGTTGTCGAGGTACGCTACTCGCCATCTCGTCTGAACTCCGTATAGTAAAGTATTTGTTCACTTACATTGATGTTGTCGAGGGACGCTTCTCGCCATCTCGTCTGAACTCCGTATAGTAAAGTATTTGTTCACTTACATTGATGTTGTCGAGGTACGCTACTCGCCATCTCGTCTGAACTCAATATAGTAAAGTGTTTGTTCACGTACATTGCTGTTGTCGAGGGACGCTTCTCGCCATCTCGTCTGAACAAACACGTCCGCGTGGAATACCTCCTTTATCGTGTCTATGTCGGTGACCTTGAGAAAGTTCACCTTTGCATATACCTTGCGCTATAAAAATAAATAAATTAGAGTTGGCGCCGTAGCTCAGTGGTTAACACGTGGCTACATTATTCGGTGGTTAGTACGTGGCTCCAGAACTCCGTGGTTAGCACGTGGCACAATAACTCAATTGTTAGCACGTGGTAACAAAATTCGGTGGTTAGCACATGGCGCCAGAACTCAATGATTAAAACGTGTTGTCATAGCTCGGTGGTTAGCACGTGACGCCAGAACAACGTGTTTAGCACGTGGTGCCATAAATCAGTGGTTTAAACGTGGAACCAGAACTGAATGGTTAGCACGTGACGCCATAATAAGTGGTTAGCATGCGGCGCCTATATCAGTGGTTACATCAAGGCACCATGAATCAGTGGTTAGCATGTGGCGCCATAAATCTTTGATTATGTCGTGGCAGCAGCTCAGTGGTTAGCACGTGGCGCCAGAAATCAGTGTTTATCATGTGGTCACATACATCAGTGGTTAGCACTTGGCGCCAAAAATGTCAGTGGTTAGCACGTGGCAGCAAAACTCAATGGTAAGCATGTGACGCCAGAAATTAGTGGTTAGCATGTGGCGCCATAAATCAGTGGATAGCACGTGGCCGCAGAACTATGTGGTTAAAACGTGACGCCATGAATTCAGTAGTTAGCACGTGGCACCAGAAATCAGTGGTAAGCTTGTGGCGGCAGAAATCAATGGAAAGCAAGTGGCATCATAACTAGGTAGTTAGCACATGGTGCCATAAATTAGTGGTTTGCTCGTGGCTTCATAAACCAGTGTTTTAGCATGTGGCTACATAAATCAATGGTCAGCACGTGGCTCCATAAATCAGTGGTTAACCACATGGTAGTAGAACTCAGTGGTTAGCACGTGCTGCAAGAAATCAGTAGTTTACATGTGGCTACATAAATCAGTGGTTAGCAGGTGGCGCCAGAAATCAATGTTTAGCATGTGGCTACATGGATAAGTGGTCAGCACGCGGCGTCAGAAATCTGTAGTTAGCACGTGAAATCAGAACTCAGTGGTTATCTCGTGGTAGCAGAACTCAGTGGTTAGCACGTGGCGCCAGAAATCAGTGGTTAGCAAATGGGGGCAGAACTCACTGTTTCCGTGGCGCCAGAAATCAGTGGTTAGCACGTGGCAGCAGAAGCCGGTGTTTAGCATATGGCCCAGAAAACAGTGTTGAGCACGTGTCTACATAATGCTGATTTACATAATATATATTTTATATTACTACCATATCATCCCTTATTTTTTAATAGTTTTATCTTTATATATTTACATTAATTTTTAATTACTACTTAATTTCTTCATCTTTCGTCGGTTTTTGCGCACAATATGACATATTTATGTGTCGACGTGCCGTAAAATACCATTCGTTCATTCATTCATTCATTGTGTCTACATAAATCAGTGGTTAGCACGTGGCGCCAGAACTCAGTGGTTAGCACGTGTCGCCAGAACTCAGTGAAAATATTTCTTTCTCCTATACAACTATACAACGCTGAGATATGGAGATGAATCATTGTCAAAATGATGCCATTGCGTTACCTACCATGTGTCGGTATTCGTATGTACGTTGATATTCGTATATACATTTTGTCATTTTCATTGTAAACATATCGACAGGCATTAAATAAAATAAAATTGTAAACCTGGCAATATGAACGTCATCATTTAAACAAAAACTGATTAAACACAAACTTTGTTTACAGTCATAAATTTGGAAAACATTGTTTATTGAACTAAATGAAAAAGAAAAGATTACACTTACCGCCATGTTTTATGTATAATATTTCCAATTCACTCGTTCTGCGTCGTTAAATCTTTAGTATACAATCTACCGACTTAATTGGTCGATCAAACAGCGCCTAATAAAAGAAGTTAAGTTTTTAAATGGCAAGGTATTGTATACAGATCGATATAGCTGATCTACAACAGATCAATGGATATATTCAAAACTATTACAAAATATTTGTTAAGCGAGATTCAAAAGTTCATTGTAGTATATTTATATATATATATTTATTCAAAATACAAAAGACATTTAGGTCCATGAGTACACAAGTAAAACACAAAACATATATATATATACACACGGCAATAAATGGCAACATATAAAGTCTTTTTGTCACATATCATTTTTTTGTCATACATTTTCATATATATAATATTATGGATCATGAATTAGAAATAATAAAGAGAAAATGACGATTTTTAGTTAGATTAAATTTTTATCATTTTCCGACGGACCGTATGCGGTCGCTTGATTGACACAGAGAAATCATTAATGAGGTGCAGAGCCATTTTTTAAAAAAAAAAAAGAAGAAGAAAAAAAGGTAAAACTTGATTTTCATCCATGGCAAACAGGTTCGATTCTTTCATTGCGACGGAGCATTATGGCAGAGCATCCGCCTCGCACACGGCATGTCATGATTTAACATCCGCCTCGCACACGGAATGTCATGGGTTTAACATCCACCTCGCACACGGCAAGTCATGGGTTTAACATCCGCCTCGCACTCGGCATGTCATGGGTTTAACATCCACCTCGCACACGGCATGTCATAGATTTAACATCCGCCTCGCACACGGAATGTCAAGGGTTTAACATCTACCTCGCACACGGCATGTCATGGGTTTAACATCCGCCTCGCACACGGCATGTCATGGATTTAACATCCGCCTCGCACACGGAATGTCAAGGGTTTAACATCTACCTCGCACACGGAATGCCATGGGTTTAACATCCACCTCGCACACGGCATGTCCTGGGTTTAACATCCACCTCGCACACGGAATGTCCTGGTTTTAAAGGGACACACGATTTACACATCTTTATTTTTTTTTAAACTCACGTCGTCCCGCTAGTTTTTCTGCATAACTTGCATTTGTTCAATAATTAATATTAATCATAAGAATATTGCACCAATAATATATTAAAACTTATAATAAGACGAAATAGTTTTTTAAATGTAACCAGAGTAAAAGTAAAACAGTACTGATACTGGATATATATTTCAAACACTTCAAGATTGCCGTGTGTCCCTTTAATCCCATGCCGGGTCACACTAAACACTTTACAAATGTACCTAGTACGCAACAGACCTATATAATAAGAAATGGCTGGGGTTACGCTCAGCATATACATGGTACTTCTAAGACTGGTCGGCCCGGTGTCAGTATAACGTAACTGCGTATGGTGGCATGGCATGTTTGCTTCGAGAAGTCGAGATAATTGAATGTTGTTTAACGGCTCATCAATACAGTATAGGTTATTTAGGGCCGCCCCAGAGAGCGGGGAAGGATACATAGGAATCCGGGGACCTGCTATCGAATAGATTCCTATGGTTCTTTTACGTGCTCGGAGGATAGACCGATACACGGGACCGCTCGGTTTACGTCCCCATCCGACGGACGAGGCTAAGGGAAAGTGTCTTGCCCAAGAGCACACCGACGGAACTCAGTGGCACCACGGAGGATTGAACCCGGGGCCTCCGGTTACAAATCCGCTGCGCTACCGACTGCGCCACGCCAGCGATATAAAATACGGCATTATAAGAGACATGTATCAATAATTTCTAATAAATTGCATTACCACGTTTTCTAATAAGGTCAGTTTTGATCATTATCTTTATCGTGTGTTCTTTATCGTGTGTTTTTTTCAATCATCTTAATACATAAAGACGATCTTTTTGTTTGTTCATTCATAATGCATGCTAGCCAAATACATACATATATATTTACATACACGAGTGACGACAGTAAGTGTATGTTTATCTTAACAAGATTCTCTTCGTATTCGATGTTTGGACACACAATGAACAACACAGAAGTTTTTATGTCTCACTGAGGTAAATTACATATAATATTATAGTTAAATGCAACCAGCGTTATGCTGTGTCTAAAACTACACTAGCCTCTCACCACTGCGGGTTCGAATCTCTCGACTTATCCAATGAAATAGTGTCGATTTTTACGGACGTCGGGATGTAAACAGTGCAGGTTCTATCCAGTCAGGTGTGGTCTGCCTCTAGCACGAAACTAATCGACATCATAATAATATGACCTAATATGTGCTAAAATTGACGTAAAACACCATTCAAACAAACAAAAAATTATGAGAAAGTTTGTTTGTAGTTGTATTAGAGTAAGGGAGATAATACATGCACACAGGCACACACACACACACACACACACACACACACACAAATAAGAGGTGAAGAAGCTTCCATTTGTCATAAAGACCCTTATTTTAGTGTAATGTTGCCATCATTTTGGTCAATACACAAACTACACCTCCAGACAATGTAATATCGATTAAACTGCAAAATTCATGACAGATTAGTGTCATGTTACTTAAATAGCTATTAACAATTGATTATTCTAATACACCAGCACTATATAACATAGTTTAAAATATCTCGTTATATTCAATGATATTTTACAACTGAACGACAAACCGTAATATATTACACGATAATTCACCTTAATCGATGTTCTATTTCTTAAAGATATTTTATTCAAACATAAGGCATTACGCCCAACAGTTCACATGCAAATAGTACATACATATAAACATGTATATGAAATATATTCAGTGATCTTTTTCAATTGTATTAAAGTATATATACCTATTTGAATATGCGGTGATGAAAATAATGATATAGTATAGAGTGGTGGTATTAATATTTCAGAATATAAACTGGTGAGGGTATATATATATATATTTATGTATATACCCTGACCAGTGTATATTCTGAAATATTAATATTTATGTATATATACTGAAACACAAAAGAAACGCAACTCGGGAATTTCCGCTATATATTGTATGTACAATATTCTGCTGTTAATCGAAGGCTACGTAAGACCTTTCCTTTCGGTAAAAATACTAAAACAACACATTACACAGCAAATAGTATTCCTTCATAGTTTCATTATTGACAGATTACGCGTTTGACTCAAGCATGTGAGCAAACTTAGGATGCAAACATTTTGCAAACTCTTTATGTTAAATACAGTACTAAACTGGCTCATGTTTTCAAAGAGGAACTTCAACATTTATGAATTTCTTGTTACAAGGTGAAGTGTGATTTAAACGTCTACAACATCACAGTTGTGTCCTTTCTCTAAATAACTGCAACTTTTTTTGCAAAACATCTTTGGATTTCTTTGGAATATTATGTGGAATTAAGTGTGCAGTATATATAATATTCAGCGGAAATGCTCGAGTTGCGTTCCCGTTGCGTTTCACTATATATATTTTGAATGGTGTTTTATTGTTATCATTATTCAAAAATGATTGTAAGGTGTTTTACGTGATTTTCAAAAAAATAAACACCATACACCTTTGTATGTTTTTTAATATTTCAGAATAAACACCGGTCAGGGTATATATATATATATGTATTATATACTTCCCAGTCAAATGGTGGATTGTATGGTTAGAATAAACCTTATATTCTCATTGTTTATATTTTCACAGTGAGAATATAAGAACAGTGAGAATATAAGAACTTATATTCTCACTGCCGGAAAATATGTAACTACTTTTTTCTACAGTTGCTTATAACAGCCATAATTCGTATCAAAGTTTAGAACTAAATTCTATGCGCGCTAAATTCATGCTCTGGCGTTACTTTATTTATCCGCATACGTTAAAGGGGAACTGTCGGAACAAACCGTATTTTCTGTTTGAAACAGTTTGGTAGTCTTGCACGATAAAAAGTATATACTATTGTTGGTTTGTCGTGAATATAAGATTTATTTTCATCTCGAAGTGAGAAAACTTATATTTTCACTCGTACTAAAGCACTCGTCAACATATAAGTTTTCTCACTTCGAGATGAAAATAAATCCTATATTCGCTCCGAACCAACAAATATCCTCTGGTGTTGTTGTTGTTGTTTTTTTGTTTGTTGTTTGTTTTGCGACATTTTCAAAAAGTATTATTTTAAAGGGACTATATGTGATTTGGAAGAATAATGGATGACAAGTCAAATACGACTAAAACCATGATTACAATGTGTTTCTGTTGAATATGCAATATGCAATACACTAGGCCGCTTAAAAGAATCGATTTCGTATTGTGAATGAATTAATGTGAATTGGAAAACTCGACGACTCATTTAGTTTAGGTGCAGAAGTCATCAATATTATTTCATGTGATGCTTTAAGTCTAAAACGAATTCTTGTTTTCTGATCTAATTGCACTATTATTTAATAATATGTAGGCTACAACTGATAGAAATGTGTACTCCATATGAATTAGTATTAATGATTTAACAATAAAAACACACCGACTCGTGTTATGCAGTCCTGACAACCATTTTCATCAGTAATAAATCAATCGAATTTAAGATCCGGCTTATTTAGTGCATGCAACTTTATCACATCATGATAGTTTTCTCTTCCATTTGTATTGGCACCAGTTACTTTTCAAGATCGTATCCAGTCATTGTATACAGACTTAGAAGTTCATTAACATCATAGTATTGCCCGGTTTGTCGAGTAGATCATAGACTGTGTTACGGTCCTTTGCGCTTCTCTGCAATCTAATATGTTGAGTGAATAGAGTAGAATATAATAGACTAAGTAGTGCAGTTGGTCTCACAATGGCTTCACACATCACTTGAACTCATGGGTTTTCACCACCGGTTCCCTATTTTCCTCGCACGTCAGAACCAGTGCCAAAGTGACTGAGTGTGTAAAAGCTCAATATGAACACAAAAATACCATGCATGTTTGTTTAAAGAAAATGTTAAAGGTTCTAACCCGTCAAATAACGGCAAAATTACACTTCACAGTATTTTATCCAAACCCTATCCACATGTTCTGGTCATAAAAAATAGTATATGTTCCGAATAAAATTATAGTTTAACTCATGGATTCTTAAAATACCCGTTATTGAATACGCGTAAAATTAATTATGAGTTGGTAACTCTTAATTCAACTCGATCCAATTTTGGGCTTTGACCTGGCTGGTTAAAGCCATTTATACTGAAACAAACAGCTAACGCACCAGTAGAAAATACCTTTAATATCTCAATAATAACAATCAATAAATCAAAACACATTTAAATCACGGTACCAGTCGGCATATAATAAGTTCATACATTACATACTGGTGCGTTAGCTGTTTGATTCAGTATATATTATGTCTGTACAGTTTAGATTCTCAAAATATGACAGTTATATACTGAAAGGCAAAATAAACGTATAATGGGTATTTCCACTATATATTTTATGTTTTATATGCTACTGCTAAAAATCGAATGGTAGAGAGCGACATTAGGTCTGTCCTTTCGGAAAGAAGGTTTAAACAGCACCGAACACACCAATGGTTACCCCTTTACATTTTCATTAACGACAGAAGACGCATGAGCAAACATATGCTTAAAAACGTTGCAATATCTTAACATTAAACACAATACTGAAATGGCTTGACTTTTTCAAGCGAACTTCAACATTTATGAATTTCGTGTAGCAAAGTATACTTTGTTTAAAAGGTCTACTACATGACGAATTGTCCTTTTTGTAATTAGTTGTAGCCTCTTTTTGTACTATATATCTGGAATATTACGTGGAATTAGGTGTATATAATAGTGTAGTATAGGCAATTTTTTTATTATGCGTTTCTTTTCCCTTTCAGTATATATATACCTCGTTGTCAGTATGTTTAGTGTACACATGATGTAAAAGTTGGCTGTTGTTGGCGGGATAGCTACTTTAAAAGAACAAGCGGTATTTTGAAGCATTTATTATACGCTTAAGAGTGTTCCTCGATTTATCCACAGCTAGCGTGATCGTCAGTCCGTACTTCATTTGACTTTTACTATACAACTTCTGGCTTGCATTCAATAGCTTGACAAAGTAGTTTACAATCAGGAAGATATCTGTTTGTTCATTTACAAGTTTTTTTTCCTATAGCTTTTCATACATGTTAGTTCAGTTCGACACAGGCATTCAAGTGAAATGTAGAGCAACTCCAGGTCAACACATTATAGTATACATAACACATACATGACATATGTAGCGAAATATTAAAAAGAAAAATGATTTGGAGAACATTTAATTATTTTATAATGATTTGAAGATTTGATTTTAAAAAAACTCTAGGAAATATGGAACATTAACAGTATCCTATGATTAGTTATTGGGTTTGTTACTGACCCCCTACAGAAATATGTAGGGTCAGTGAGATTTATAGGGGGCGAGGCGATGGTTTGAAATTTGGTATACATGATTGGCGGCATATGTTGGTGTGCGTAACACAAGTTTGGTCTGATTCGGTAAATGGCATGCAGTTATTGCTTGGGGAATGGTTGAATTTAGCAGATACAATTTTGTGGAGATGAACAATTGGCGCGTTTAAGGATAAGGGAAGTAACTCTTCAAGATCCTGTTAACAGCCACTAATATTGAAATTTGGTATATGTCAGCAAATTACTGTCCAAGCTTGTAACAATTGGACATGGCAATGCTGATAAATGATACGTTTAAACAAAGAATACTCTGAAGTTTGTGCTGAGCATTAAAAGGGTATTCAAGATGGAGTCCAAGATGGCCGCCAAAGTGTGATACAGTCATGATAATTGTTTGCTGCATAACAGTTGTACCATTAAAGATATTATTATATACATTTACAAGTATGTGTTTCTTAGGTAGACAATTTATCTCGTTAACATATATGGATTCCTAAGTAAAATTAGAGGAGTGTAACCTTATGAGGTCTTAAAATTAGTAGTGTGTAACCTAGTGATGTTTTCACATAATAAGAAGAAGAAAAAGTATGAAACAATTATCTGATTATCTGTTAAACAACGCGACAAAAATTAAAATATGAGGAGTCTTACGTAAAAAGTAGCGGATGATCTTATAATTAGTGAAGTGAAACCATATACGGTGTTCATTAAGTGTTTTCACATCATACCAAAGCAAATATGCAACTATGCAACCATTATCTTCTCAAAAACTCGAAAGTGATTTCTGTATTTCTTATATTATGCATTTTCACTTCATAAAAAAGGGAAGGCTAATATGCAGTCATTCATTTATCGGTTAAATAACAGGACAAATAATTAAAAACTTAGTGGAATCTTTCGTAACTCTAGTGGAGTGTAACCTTATGAAGTTTTTATAATAAGTTGAAAGTAACCTTATGTGCTTTTCATAACGTATTTTCACATCATACCAAAAAGGAAAAGGAAATATGCAACCATGCAACCACTACGGGACGCGATGGGACACGACGCGACGTAAATTAGTAGAGTGTAACCTTATGAGGTCTTAAAGTTCGTAGTGTGTAACTTTATGAGGGTTTAATTATGTATTTTCACGTCATAAAAAAAAAGAAAAAGAAAATATGAAACCATAACCTGTTAAATAATATGACAAATCATTAAAAACTTAATGATATTTGACGAAACAATCAGTGGAGTGTAACCTTATGAAGTAAATATAATTAGTGGAATGTAACCTTATCGGGTTTTCATAATGTATTAATATTTTCACATCATACCAAACATGAAAAGCAAATATGCAACTATGTCACTATTATCTGTAAAATAATAAAACGGGAAGCAACGGGACGCGATGGACAAAGTGATTCCCCACTTCGTCGAAGTACATCAAAATGAACGATGGTATACTGCAGCAGTCCGTCGATACGTATCAAGGAACTGCTGCACTAAGCCATCTCAAAATCATATGTAACACTGCAGCAGTCATGCTACGCAGTATGCCATAAGCTGCTGCAGTGGGCCTAATAAATGGCATACTGCAGCAATATGGCGCACTGCGTTGTCACAGGGCTTTCCTCCGTCATGATGTTTCGAGATTATGCTATACGTTTCACGTTAAAACGTATTTACTTTAGACGGGACTTCCACACACTGTTTTATTTTCTCTTTGTATATACTTATTTACTGCTTTTTAACTGGCGTGTTTTATCCCTTTACCTATAGCGTTATTATTCTCCTAAAAAAAAGCTTTTTTCCATGGAAAATACTTTCTTGTAAGGAGCATACGTTTATAATCGAACTGAAATACCATTTACCCCTTTTGTTGTCACAGGGGAGACTAAAACAGCGGTCTATGTATTCATAGCGACCATTTTTATATTATTAATAAACATGTAATTTATTCCTTGTAAGGAAATGCGTGATCTATAAACGTCATACGTCATACGTTTCTGAACAGTTTACACAAGTTATCATGTAACTCGTCAGAAAAGAATACGACCTTTTAGTATTACAATGCACTTCGTATTTAGTGACTGACACCCCGAACAATCGGTCACTGCGCTTTGTGTTTCTCTTGTGCGGTGACTAGACGACCATAGCGAGTTATTCTAAGAACCTGAAGGTAACAGTACCCTATTGCAAAAGACAGTCTGATTGACCGAAAAAGTATATGAAATTCCCATGCCTAGTGCATACATAAGCCTCGTTTTGATTGGATGAGATACTAGGTTAGAAATTCAATTGTGTTTCCTTGAATATGTTATTTATTTCTGATTATTATTTAACATAGGTTTCGAGGGCTGGCGTGGCCCAGTCGGTAGCGCGGCGGATTTGTAACCGGAGGCCCCGGGTTCAATCCTCCTTGGTGCCACTGAGTTCCGTCGGTGTGTTCTTGGGCAAGACACTTTCCCTTAGCCCCGTCCGTCGGATGGGGGCGTAAATCGGGCGGTCCAGTGTATCGATATATCCTCCGAGCACGTTAAAGAACCATAGGAATATCGATAATAAGAGTAGGGCATGTTCACGGATTCCTATGTATAGTTCCCCTCTCTCTGGGGCGGCTCTAAATAACCTATACTGTGTTCATGAGCCGTTAAACAACATTCAATTCAATTAACATAGGTTTCATCTATATGATTTTGTTCTATGGAAAGTTAAAAAGGAAAGTGTGTGATTTTCATAATTTTTTAGGGTCATGGGACACATAAAAGTGGCATTAATATAGGTCGTCGCCTAAAAAGATACATGTATAAGTTGCAGTATGGTAAGTAAAACAAAGGGAGTTTGCTTCATGATCTTCGCCCCACTGTATTATTGTTGACGTGCTAGATTCATGTTGTCTCTTTGGCTGTAACTGCTGTGGTTGTTCAGTACAATCCTGGATACATCATGAAGGGTTTTCTTTACGTTATTTATTGTGTGTACGAGAGTGCTTCAAAAAGTTCTGTCACTAGGCATATATCCTTTGAACTGGAAATTTCACTGAGATAAAGTAGTGTATTTATAGTACTACTGGGTTAGCTCTCTTAAATTCCACAACAAAAATGAAAAATTTCCGGTTATTTATACCTCTGAATTACCTCCCCCTACCACACCTTTTGGATACTGGCATCTCTGAAAATGTCCTTGTTACAAAACGTTGTAAAAATTATTTGAATAATTCTATGCTTTTAAATTTTCTTGTACGCCATCTGTTGTTATTCGCCTGTTATCCATGAAAATGATTGTCGAGAATTCGGAAAGGTCTTGCTGTAAACCAGATATGAGTGAATGCATATCCCTTAATTTTAGCGGAAATTACACTGATTTTCTTCATTTTGTTTACGTAAATGTTATACTATCTTTTAAATGTCGTAATTATTCTCATAGTATTAATACGTTTTCATATTTTTTTACAAATCCTAGTCCTTCAGTGTTTAAATTTCATATTCAACACATTATTGTAGAATGTTGCACAGCGTTTAATGAAAATATTGATCATCCAAAGCGCTATTTTAGAAGACTGTCCATTTATCATTAAATTAATTTTACATGTTAGCTTAAAATATGTTAGCTTAAAATGTTAATTTCTAATACAATGCCTTTTCATCTACCATGCTTAAATTCTGAATCTTGTAATGCACAGATATAACTGGTAATGTATGAGAAATTTCAAAGGTCTTCGACAAGTACTTAAAGAGAAACAGGCATTTAAAAAGTAACAGTTAGCATACCTGAAAAAAACTCAGGACGAAAATGCCTCAGTATGTATAAGTGATGTATATTAAATGTTCCATGACTTTCGTCACACAAAAGATACAGCATTCATTTTACCATCAATGGAATGGTATTGAAACTCTCCTTCATTTGGTACCAAACATCAACACTCACAACGAGCACATAATTGTTAAAACGCGTTAGTGACAGAACTTATTGAATGACCCTCGTATATATATCTAAAATGGTTGATTAAACTACTCGATATTGATTGGTTATTGGGGTGGTCTAAAAAAAGGTATACAAACCTCTGACTTCATATACGTAAACCGTTAAGACGTCATTTTAAACGTCAGTTGCAAAACAACAACGCACTAAAAAGCGTTATTTTAAGCGACGTTACGTTCCAACAACACATTTAAATATGATGAAGCTGTCTATTCTTCTCGTTTGATGTTGAGAGATAGGCATACACTGTTAGTTGTGAGAATTTTTTATATTGTGTTCAATCTCCCGACAAAATGTTGTTTCCATGTTAATAAGAAATAAACTATTTTCAGCGGGTGTATAATGTGCGAGATCAAAACCTATTCATTCATAACAAGTGTCAATCTCCAGATTATCTGAGTTTTAATTCATAATGATAAATGTTTAAACCGAGTTGCATTTTATTAAAATCTTTATTTTTATTTGCATACATATTTTAAAAATTGTTTTTATGTTCAAAAATATAATATGGAGTCTTAAGCCTATTAATTTTCTCAGTAATGTTTGGTGAATTCGGGCACTGTACTTACAAAACGATTTACTGTTTTGTTTGTAAACATGTATTTCGTAATCGACTAAAGCATGTAACTGCACATGGCTGCGGCATTTTAACTTACTTCGTCCAGCTAGGTTCTGTGTTTTTTTCTTGTTGTTGTCGTGTCTTTATCAAAAGTATGGCCACTTTTACCCGTGTATTTACTAATAGTGTCAATTTCAGTTCTTTTTTCCCACCTACAAATTTGTATTTTTAATTGTTAGTAAATACTACAGTAAAGTTTCTTTTCAATGTGTGGGACAGACATAGGGAAGTTGAATCAACGGGTAGTGCCTCTTGTTAAGTTACTTCTCCCTCCAGCAGACGGCATTTTCTAGGTTACGCCACTGACCCTGTCTAAGAGTGATACAGGCCCTCTTGTGTATCTTGTTCCCGGAAGACTACTTAATACACGCCACTCTGTAAATGACATAATTTTAGGCAATGTCATCTTGAGTGACAGTTTGGCCATAAAATACAAATCTGTCTATCCAACAGCAATTCATAAAATAATATTCAAGTCTAGATTTGAAACAGTTTAATGACAACTGATCACAATATATTTTGAAATAGATCGACCCTCTAAGATTTGTGTAGGTCGCCCAAGATCGCCAAGTTGGCTAAACCTATGTCAAATTTAGGGAAATTTTAAATGTCAAGCAATCGTGCAAATATTCATACAGTCTCTCCTATCTAACTTTGCATTCTCAGTACATTCAGTACTTTGATTAGAATACTTAACAGCGTAATACATCATTTTACATTTGCAACATAAATGGACGCGGGTATTTTATCTCCTTTGTATAATTGTGCAAATATTACCTCGGAGAACTTGAGCTGCTTTAAGGCCAAGTACAAACGACGTCAATCTCCCAGCCCAACCCACCACTATTACTCACAAACGTGCAATTACATGCGCGGATCCAGGATTAAAGAGCGGTTTCGGTATACAAATTGCTTGAGAACCAAACGAAACAAACTGTCAGTACATCTTTATTGTGATATGGGGTTGGTGGGGGATAGGTTGTTGTGGTGGTATGTGGGGTGCGGTGTGTGTTTGTGTGGGGGGCCTAGGAATCCGTATGTGAGGAAGCTATCCAGCTGGCTTGCGGAACGTCTGTGGTTCTACCCATGTGCCCGCCCGTGCAAGAAAATTGCCCGGAGGGGCACCTGGGGTCTTCCTCCACCAGTAGAAGATGGAAAGTCGACATATGACCTTAGCTGTTGGTGCGACTATAAAATCCAATTCAATTCAATTCAATTGTGGGAGGGGGGTGTCTAGCAATAAAACACTGCTCTCAGACTACTTTTTTCTAATCTCAGAGGTCTTCATTTTTTTTATTTTTTTTTTATTATTATTATTATTATTATTTTATATATAAACGAGGTCGGTCGTATGTACTTGACTCGTGTTCTAAATGCCCCTCGGCAGATCATCTATATGTAACAATAAAACTTGACTGATTGGGTCTTTGTATTGACATCTCACTCATCAACGTGAACGAGTTTACTCAAGCCATCTTCGTCTCTCTTTTGTTTGGTTTTACTTACACGCCGAGGTAACTCGGTGAGAAATCACAACAACTCAGTTTGATGTTTGATTAAAAAATGGACGGATTTAACGATGGATGTGATAAGTCTTTGTTTTTATTTTATTCTGAATCGGTTTTCGGTTTTATTTTATTCTTAATCGTTGTTCTGTTTTCCACTCATTCCAGTCTAATGATTGTATGCAATGTTTTATTATTTAGAGCTAAGTATTCGTGAATATGTATTTATGTATTGTATTTGTATTGTTGCAAAATATGTGTCGATTCAATTCAACTTAATAGGGCCAAGTATCTACTTGTTAATTTCTACCACTCAAGTTTAGTTCGAATTTTCAAAGAATTAATGCTCTGCCAGCACGCTTTCGATTGCATGTGTCATCTTGTTGAATAGTACAAACCACGCAAATGACAGACTAGAAATATCAATGGAAATAAATACTGATAAAGGTGATCCTTTGGGAGCAACAAACACAATTAAGAGAACAAAGCGGCAGACTCGGTTTTATTGAGTCTGTTCATGAGAAGTAATGAAAGAAGCAACACCTCTCACGCCTCCTAGCACGGGCTAAAGCGGTATTCTACTTCAAAGCCACCTATATTGGGCTCGTTGGTCCCAAAGGACTAGTAAAATTAATACGAAGCATGGGGAGACTTTTTACAGCCGCCACACTGCACTAAACGAACGCTAGTGTGAATGTTAATAAATAAGGCGATCCTTTGGGAGCAACAAACACAATTAAGAGAAGAAAGCAGCAATACATTAACGATAAACAACAACATAATGTGTTGATGATCTGTTAAACAGCAATTCAATTAAACATGTTCATGATCTGTTAAACAGCAATTCAATTAAACATTTTCACCTTCCTATATGTGTTCATTATAAACACATGTTTTCATTTCCAATCAAACAGGTCTGTTTATGCATTTAGTGTAAATGAACACAACCGGACTGATGTGAGCAACAATGATTCGACGGACCAGGTATGGGGTATGTCATGGATGAATGATTCGACAGACCAGGTACGGGGTATGTCATGGAAGAATGAATATCAAGTAAGCATTTTTTCTGACACTATGTTCCTGATTTTCCTCATGTTTGTATATGAGGTTATGGATGAATCATAGAAACAGGTTTTGACCACATGCCTCGATATTAGTAACGACACTTAACATAATGCTTGTCTAAGCGTACCGCACTTTCTACACAGCATGTCTGTCAATAGCTTTTCATAAGCAATGCTTTTATTTGATATGTCATACCGACTATAAGTATAATTTTGTATCTTGCATCTTGAATCTGGTCAACACACACAACCTCGAACTCCACTTTCTACATGCCAATACATAGAACAGCGTCCTGCACTGTCTACACATAATGCCGGTCAATATATTAAACCACCTATTATTTCCCCCATTGACACCAATGTTAACAATTGTCACATATTGATGATTTGTTGCATATAAAAATGCCACCAGAAAAGGTGGGATCATAAGACATGTAAGAACGTTCTTGTTTGTTTACTAAACAGGTCAAAGGTACAGCTGTTTTCATTGATAGCTGCTTACAAAGTGTATGCATAGATTCTAAATTTGGAAAATGTTCATCAATAATCCAGTAAAACATATCACTATTCTTTCTTATACATGCAACAACAAAATCCAATAGAAATGAGCTAATTCCCAGAAGTTATAATGTCCATTTCCAACAAAAAAGGAGGGCTTACTTTTATTATAGGAGCTTCATTCGACTACTCCTCGGATATATGCAACTGGTGGTGGTAGACCTGATGAGCCATTTCTCTACCGAGGGAGATATTTTCAGTATCTCAAAAACACTGGTTATTAAACTATATATTACATAATTTAAAATTATATTTTTTAAAGATGCTCTGCCTATATCTTTTTGTCCTACAATTGATATAAACTTTACTTAATTGTAAAGAGGACTATGAAAAAGGTAAACGGCAATAATTTCACCCCATGTAATATGCCTTTTGCTGGGGAAAAACAGGATAGATAAGATCGGATTTTTGAAATTGTATTCGTAATTGTTTTAGACTAGCCGATTACGGAGATTTTCCGATCTTATTCGTTTACAATCGGAACTGCCTCGTCGGATGGGCGACGAGTTCCGATCGATTCGTTTACTATCGGAACGGCCCCGAGTAGTTTGTTTTCGTTCAACTGAATGGCATTGCGCATGTCCGATAAAATCGTAAAAACTCGTAGTTCTCCGGCAGGAATAAACGGCTGGGCAGCATTTTATTCAAGATATTGTTTTGATCATAATTAATAATTTACAGAACTGGAATACGAACCTTGTTGCTTCTTAAAATACTCATAAAATAGCTTTGCATACATATAAATGCTGTAATATTTAGTATTTAATATTTTACATTAAAAATCGCGTAGATATAGGTAGTGCCTCTTTAAAAATAATAAATATGAATCTGTGTTTTATCGGTGAATAAAATACAGTTAGGAGTTCGGATTTGTAGTAATTACTCGCATCCGAACGACTAACTGTATTTTATTCACCGATAAAATACAGGTACGTATTTATTATTTCGATTCTAACACAACAATAGTCCCATAGTTTACGCTATTGTTGGGGCACTATATATTATCTCATCAGGCTGCTATGTTTACAGGATGTTCCATTGGGCGCCCCCGTATACAAAGTTCTGCGTTTCAATACACTAGTTGTCACTTGACAAATAATTAAGTCATTGCTTACGTCATATAGCTTGCGCTGTATGACGTCAAACGTTCTCACCTTGTTCAAGATGCTTATTAATGTTGTATATGATGGGTTGATATCGGGGGTGTACACGGTTTCCAAGGGAGCATTGCAAGTTTGTCGTAATTAACATATCATTAAAATTAATGTTGAGTTTGTCTTCGTGACGTATGACGTCATGTAAAGTGGCGCTTCCAACGGATGAAATATACGCGGGGAACAGCTGTATTTTATCGTAAAATAACATACAGCTGTCTCTCTTCTTTGTGTATATGAAAGACTGCGGAGGTCGTGTTAGAATAATATTTCTAATGATGTATGCCTTTTTATACAAGTTTGCACGAGAACGCCAAGACGACGTTACGTCATACAAACAACACAAGTGGAACCGGAACTCTTCGTTAATTTCCGTGATCGTTATTCCCAATCGGAACGCCATTTGGCTTTTTCGCCACTGACGGAAAAGGCCGAGCAATGTTCCGTGCTGGGAAATATCTCCCACTCCCAGTAGAGCAAACGAGTAGATATAGCTTTTCTATTCGCAGTATTTCCTAAACAAATCAGAGACAAATATGTAATATAACAGCGTCCCGCACTTTATACTCGTTAACGCAATACGTAAACACATAATATCGTCCCGTAGTTTATAGAGGGTACCGACCCCCTTTTCGTACGCCGGATTCCGACCCATATTAGCCAGTATTCCGTACGCCGGGTTGTGGTACGCCGTACGCCGACATCGCAGTTTTTCATACGCGTACGCCGTATTTTTCTCAAAAAATATTTTTTTCCATCCAAAAAATTAAATTTAAGCTAATTTATGTCTCAGATTGCTGGAAATGCCATTTCAGAGCACCTAGGTTTCAAAATTTTCCGGGGGGCGGCATGCCCCCGGAACCCCCTACAGAGCTCGGCCCCTGCGGGCCCACGGGCTCGGCCGCTGCGCGGCCTCGCATGGTTCAAATAGTATTCCAGATGCCAACCCTCTGTTAGGGAGTATTCCAGATGCCATGCCCAAAAAAAAAACAAGTACAATGGAAAGTCGCACGCCATGTACACTTATATTCCACCACAGGATGCGTGACCAATATGGTAACCAACTTCATTGGGAAAGCCTGGAATATCGACAGCGCAACCATAGACTCATGATGCTATACACAATTTAACACGACCTAGTTGACATCAGCCATAGTGAGTAAACTTGTACATACAGCAGCCCGACAGCAGCTCCCGTTGGAAACAACGCCCATTCAAGGAAAAAACAGAGGGTGAAACTTACAAACATTCCTTATTTCCTCGGACAATACAGCGTCTCCGTTGCCGAGAGTTTAACGACGTTACGTTATAAACCTCGCTCTCACCGCTGCCTGTTCGAATCCCACTGGAACTCGACTGGTAAGTGAAGAAGTGTCGATTCCTACGGATGGCGGGGTGTATAGTACTGGTTCAACAAATGAAAAGTGGGTGGTCTGCCTCCACCACAAAAAATATGACCGTCATATATAACCTTACATGTGGTATAAATGACGGATAACACCATACAAACAACAAACATCTTCTGAAAATACGGGTCAGGAATCAACTACCAACCAGTCGGCACCGACACTGGTAGCTGTCAAATACGCAACCAACCCCGAATTGTAATCGTCAAGTGTGACGGAAATGCGTTACGGGCAGATACAGATAACTTGGGCGTCTGCCCACCATTAATTTATGGGCACCCACTTATCCACTTGTAAATAATGTTAAACGCTAACTACATATAGTTGTTTTGGGATGAACGCTGACGCGTTCCGTGATGCGCCGTCACGTATAGGACTAATTACGTTATATCCAGAACCCGGTCATGTTGAAGGAAGAAGATGATCTAGAAAGAGAAAGCAACAATGTGTTCACAAAACATCTGCTGACTAAACAACACTAAGATGCAGTTTATCAAAGATTCGAACCATTCGCAAATTCTCGATGACTTCTTTGAAGTAAGATCCCGAAGAATGACAGGATTGGCCGAGTTTTCCTGAATGCGAATCGCCAAACTGGCAAATATCGAACTTAAACAAACCCGCATTATAATCGTCAAGTGTGACGGAAATGCATTACGTACAGCAACAGATAACTTGGGCGTCTGCCCACCATTAACTTACCCACGTGTCCGGCTATAAGAAGCACACATGACTTTTTAAACGACACGTGTGTTACGTTACACACAAACGTTGCGAACAAGCGTAGACATGCAAGTATGCGTTGCATAAGGCCTGTTCGCAATAAATGTTCCATGCATCGTATGTTCGCAATCATGTACGTTGCTTCACGATCCAATGATCGATAAACACGACAGCAACACAAGAACGCAACTTATGATGCATTAAATAAATGTACGCAATACGTGTATGCCTCGCATGTACGCAACTATTGTACGTAATGTATAGGCAAAGGAAACCCTCGACCGTTTTGTCGAAGTAGCTTCTGGTTCCTGTAGCGTCTTCGTGGCCAGGATGGAAAAGACGAAGAGTTTGAAACATTCTCGCCTCTCACTGCTGCGGGTTCGAATCCCACTGGGAGATCGACTTGTAGATGAGAAAGTGTCGATTATTACGGATGGCGGGAGGTATACTAAACTGGCTATACCCAGGAAAAAGTGGGTGATCTGCCTCCACCACGAACAAATCGACAGTCATATATAGCCTAAGATGTACTGAAATGAGGCCAAACAATATTCAACCATCAGATCTGGTTCCGGTGTAGTTAAACATGGCAGCCCATCTTCCACAGTCTCGGATGACACTTTTCTTCGTGCTGCCATGTTCCTCAAAGAAAACGACGAGGACCAAATATATTACCTGTCAATGATTTAATACTTAAAATGGAAAAAAATCTAGAATATTCGGGTGTAGATTCAAAAACATGAAGACATGACTTTAAGGTCACTTATAAGATAGAATATAAAGTCGTTACTTTTTAGAAATACTGCTTCTCCGCTTCTGTATAACTTCTACAGCGAGCCAAAAAGGCCGATTAATAAAGCTATGGCTTATTGACACCGCGGCAAATCTATTAAGATATTAAATACAATTTCGGAAGATATACATCTACGATCCACCTAGATTTTGAGGAAATATCGTCAAAACAAGCCAATTCACAATATGTTGTTCCAACACTTAAACTCTTTTTGAAAACTTTATTTACGAGCAAAGACGTTGATGAGAAAATTGCATCGATTGTCCAGGATAGTCATGCAATGTCAAGTTCGATTACTGCACCTTTACAAGTTGTACTTCAAGTTCAAACTGATAGGAATCTTGGATCCACATTTCTTTTTGATTCACTCTTTAACATTGGGTGTTTTTGTTCGTACTCCGAAATACAGAACTATGACCGAAAAATGGCGGTTCACCATTTGGAAGGGATACAAAACGAGACTGTCTTCAGTTTGCTGCAGATTATATTCGCAGTTTAGATGGTCTGAAAGCCTTTCAACGAATAGGAATAATTGCAACTGTATCACTGTTACACCTGGCAATGTTAAATGCAAAATAGTCCATAGAGTAAGTCTCGCAGCGAGCGAAGTACCTACTACTGAGAAAATACAAATTGCGTACTTCTTGCCTAGGAGCAAATGCAAGCCAACCTTGGTATTTAAATACTTGTCTTCGTTCTAATTAATAGATGAGACGATGAATGTTGATACACTGGGGAAGACCTCTTGGTTACTCAATCCTCGAAGACCATCATGGAATGAATTTATGCAAGTTGTCCAGAATAGCCAGCATCGTATTAAGGTGTGAGCCACTTTCATGCCCATGATTGGCATGAAGTATATTGACGAAAACTGGATACTATCAGCAAATGACATTTGTGTCTGATCAATCGCGCAAATACAATAGTACTCCCATATTGACGATTGACCAGTGTTGTGGAAAGCAGTCGAAATTCAGCAGCTAGTGGGACCTAACAGTTTCATGAACAGTGGTGTGCCAAGACTAGCGGAACCTTTAAAGCATTGGTAATCGGATGGGAGGCTCAGCGCTACCATAACTATTTACATGCAGATTCAGCAGTAGGTCTAATTCTAAACTAAAATGCCATCTCACGGGCTATTAGACTGATGCAGTTTTAAATACGATAATTGTTTCGAAGTTCTACTGTATTTCAGTCCTTGCAGAAACATCTGGTGACATTCTGGTTCAAAATAATGACTATAAATTACCTCCCTCTGAATTGCAAAAATACGAATGCAATTACAATATTATTGGACGATCTTTCCACACAGTTCTTTCCACCACCATATCTTCAAATAGAAATAATCACTGCTCATGATTTCCATGCAACACTTTATTTTCAACAAATATTTCATGTGCAAACCATTTGAACCCATTCATTCCTCTCCAATGTTTCAGCCATTTGAGTAATAACTATAGGATTGCGATAAACCTGTGCCTATTATACAAGTAACGATATAATTTCGTGAAAATCAAAGAACGCATAATTCTAAACTCATACGGGAGACATTCCTTTTTTTCCAAAGTAAACTCCTGGCCGTATAGGTTCGCTCCCTGTTTGAGGCATGTATAAAGGGAAACGTCATGCTTTATTCCATCTCCCTCTAAGGTTGCTGTCCCAATATAACCGAATTTGATGATATAACGGATGAAACAATTTCATTTCATTCCTTTAAAGCAGAACAATCCACAGGTATAAAATATGTTGTTGTTTTTGTAATGTATACACAATGGGTGGGGTATTTTCTCATGAAATTATAAAGTTTAACCACCACCAATTGCATAAACATCTCCGAGGTGTAGTCGAATGTAGTTCCTATAATAACAAGTAATTCCTCCTTTTTGGTTTCATTGGGCATTATAAATGGGGACAAATAGCCCATGCATAATCGATTTTGTTGTTGTATGTATAAGAAGCGTATTGATAGGTTTTCCTGGATCATTGATGAACATATTCCGAATGTCTAATCTATGCATTCACTTTGTGAGAAACTATCAATAAAAACAGCTGTACCATTGCATTGACCTGTTTAGTAAACAAAAAAGAACTTGTTTACATGTGTTGTGACCTCATATTTTCAGGCGATTTTTCAAGTGAAAAAATATCTTTCTATGTAAATTACATTTCTGCATTATCCATACTTGCAGTTGCAGCTGGTCACTAATATGTGACATTTTAACATTGGAGTAAATGGGGAAACTAATACCTTAAGCAAGCACAAACAACGAATTATATTTAAGTCAAACTGTCTTCAGTTGTCTGTCATTGTCTCGAAATCGAAATCTGAATACAAATTGTAAATATATTGCTCTCAATAAACTAATTACATTGACCGTACATTAATCTGTGTCATTTATACATGTATATAAATCATTGTGTTAAAACTTGCTCAAACAGATCGTACTTCAACTCCAATATCTCAAATATATATTTCCAATTTTGTCCAATTCTTGGTTTTGTAGATCTCCAATGAATGTAGTTTCTGTACTACTAGTAATTTGTCCTGGGTCTATCCTAGTATACAATTAAGATTGACTGGCCTAGTTCTGGAGTTCGATATACACACGTATAAATCTATCTGTCAGACCTACATATCTGATGTCAAGATTTGCACATGGATTCTGCTTCAATATGCACCTTGTATTATAGGAGTTGTGGCAATTTTCCGAAAATTAACGTTTCTGGCTGATTGTTTTCCTTGGGGACACATTTCTAGTTTAATAATAACAATGGTTCTAGTTTAATAATAACAATGGGACACATTTCTAGTTTAATAATAACACAAAGGCAAAAAGTTAGCAACATTGGAACAAATTCTACGTTAAACAATTATTTATACAAGATACATATGCTGGGTTTTGAAAAAAACAAATATTTCTTTACAATTATCAATGAAGGCGTATTAAAAAAACAAAATAAATATTTTGACAATTTTGTAAATGTCAAGATTTAAAGGGACACACAGCAATCTGGTGTATTTGTAAATGAACTTCTTTTGAAAGACCCTCAGATTGCAGAGAGCCCCTTTCATCAAAATTGTATTTTAAATCTTCTTTTGAATATTGTAAAGAAATATAAAAAAAAAATCCCCATTTATGTAGTTTCTAATCAAGATTATAGGTTATTGCATTTGTATGGCTAAATATTACTTGGAACGAGTTGTTTTGGCAAAGGACGACGAGCTTGCGAGTCGTCCTGCGCCAAAACAACGAGTTCCAAGTAATATTTAGCCATACAAATTCAATAATCTTTTTTTTGTATACTTTCATATTGTTTTTGATCAATGTTAATTGTATGGCTATTACTTTTCATTGTATTTGTGTTATTTTTTATAGCTTTTGATGGAATTCCTATCTTGCCATTCAGTTTCATTTTGTGTGGATGATTATTTTGCGCGAAAACGACGTCGACGTCGGATGACGTCATTAAAAACATCAAGCGATTTTCTGAAGTTTGTTTACCAATCGATAACGTTAAAAACAGTGGGTGAGTGACCATTTGAATTATTTTATCAATTTTTGCCATAAAAGGTTGAAAAAAAAACTCGTATTTTTTTGTTGACACTATAGGAAGGATTCCGTTATTTTTATTTGAAAGTAGTTCCTTCTTTCTATTTCGCGGCTCTTAGCAAGCACGAGCAAAAGTTCCCGTGCAATATCAATGCGTGCAATATCGTAGAATACTGCACGCTTAGCTCAATGCAAACTAAACGAGACAATATGAAAGTATACAATAAATGCATTTTTTTTCTTCTAAATATTTCGAAAACTGTTTATATATAATAAATATTATGCATATTACATCTATGTCTGTACGGTTTGTTGAGGGGTGGCCCACCCCGACACTCACAGACCTATTACGGGGTGAATAAATGGATTACCATTAATTTGGTGATCGAAATTTAAAAAAATCATTTGAACAAATACATGTTTAATGTTCAAGACCTATTATAATTTGAAATATAATAAAGAGAAAGGAAAGGATAACATGTGAGAAATAATATTTATATTATTATTATTTTTAAAAAATCCAATAGTTTACCAAACTTTGTCAGAGTCTTTATATTAATGAATTGAATGAACGGTCAGACAAGTTCGAAAACCATCCATACTGGATAATGAACGCCAGAGTTATTGTCTTTGATTTAATGGAAAATTCTATATTTTGCTTGTGAACACTAGCCCCTTCATTTTGCATCCGATTCTTACCGAACTTGTCCAGAGTTTTTATAATAATGAAAGCTCAGAAAAGTTCTATAATAATTAGTTGTAATTGTGTGTGTATCATTGTTTATATATATGCTCTCCTATACATGGAAGAAATAAAGAATGCTACTACTACTACAGACATAGTATGAATTGAAACTGAATTGAGTTTGAAGGCGCACCAACACATGAAAGGTTAATGGCGCCTAACAGGCATGAACATGCCAGGCTCATCCTCCATGTACATCGAGATAAAATACGGAAAATGGGCCTAGAACCTTCTCACCCTGAACTGCAGAGTTGCTGCAAATTCTATCTCAGAAACTCCATTTACGCTGGAGCAACGTTTATTGTTGTTCTGCCACTGCTCTTTTGATGTGAGCGAGATGTCACCTGAAACAATGCAGGGATCATGATGAAGACCTTTAATGAACATGAACAAAAAATGATAAAATGAACATGAATTTGGGGGAGATTTTATCCCTCTACCTACCCCTCCAAAGGGGTCTGCAGTGGCCCTATTCTTTGCCCCGTGACTAAACGGGGCCCCCTGGAACCAGACGCGGCGACATAGTATGAAATAATAAGGATGTTCCGCGCTACTTTCAACGTGTCCAATATAGACAGAGGTTTAATTAGGGAGGCCGCATGTTTTTACAATTTTTCAAAAATTCAAAGTAGAATAATTTATATAGAAAGATATATTCTCAGTAAAAAAAAGTGTAAAAAGTAAAAGAAAATATTACATGTAAATACAAAAAAAAGGTCTGCCCTCCTCCGGGGTCTTTTAACCCCTGCGTGTCTTGTAGTTTGACTGTCAGTGAAGTGTTTTCATTTACTGGGTTAAAACAATGTCTTCACTCAACAACGGGTATCTATGTCATTGATTATTTAAAGTATAGGGTAGACAAACTAAGTTAAAAGCTGGCACCAGCCCCTCAACCACCATGCAGAAGCAGAAAAGTCGGTTTGTCTTCCGTCTGTCTTGTAGCGATATATCCAAGTCCAATGTGCTAACAGTTACAAAAACACGTTATTCTACCTTTTCTACAGAACAGTTCACTCAGGCCGCTCATCCGAAGTCAATATTTACCTCTTGAAAATAAGACACAACATTTTGAATGTGTATGTGCTGTTTTATGTTTATTTTCTATAAAATAAACATTGAGACGTATGGGAAAACCATCAGTGTTCCGCAACCTATAATTAGCCTCTTACAGCAGGCGGACTCTTACCGTTTCGTAATATTAGCCATGATAGCAGTGGAACTTTATCGCTTTCTCCTTATTTTCATTTCAACTGTCTTTAATGATACATAATAACCTTTCCAAGTTTTCCACACGACGCGTTGACCTTTGGTTGTAGCTTTACTTCCATTTGGGTAGTACCGGGCGTTAAGGTTCGAAAGGGGAAGCGCGTTATGCCACCATGCCCCTGTGTATTTGACTGCACAATTGTATTCTTTAATCGCGTCGTTGTCCCGGTCCTTGGTGGTGAACATCATCTTGTCATGATGCCGCAGTGAGTCGCCTGAAACATTGAAATACGCAAGAGGTGTTGTTACTGTACTTGCAAGAGAATGTCGTGTTCTGATGTTTCTAAAATGAATGTGTTTTACTTAATTTTCAGCACATTTTATATGATGGTCGATGTTTTAGTGGTGGAGGTAGACCATCAAACTGTTCCTGGGTAGAACCATTACTGTATATCTCCCGTCATCCGTAAGAATCGACACGTTCTCACTTACAGGTCGAGCTCTTTTCTAAAATAAGGAGTGTACACTAAACCAAATTGCTAAGTACCAACCTAAGAATATGTCAATAATATTCTCATTGTTTTGTGTATTTTGAGCTTGATTAGAGATACGGTTAAACTGCAAAATAACAAGTGTAAATCGTCTGCTCTGATTGCATGAACATATTTTAAAACTTTTATGTCAATGTGTTTTCTTAGAAATAAGTTATAACACTTATACAACTGGGTATATAGGATTTTATTAAGTACTTCGAATTAGTGAAGCTTTCGATCTTCATAATTCTAAAATATGCCAGTTAAAATTATTTTGACATCATGTTTTACTATAAATGAGTACTCATGTAAGATCCTCTGTATATTACCACTACAAATGCATTTGCAAAAGAAATTTTCGAAATATTTAATGTTATCGCCGAATTACAGTTACTTGAATTTCATTTTTTTAAAGACGGAAAATCTGCGATAAATGGGTCAATTTTTTATGTTTTTTTCTATTATTTCATACCAATTTTAAGAATTTTATATCTTTAAGCGGTCTTTGACTCATGTTATGTGTTTTATCAATTCATTTCATGTTTTCATACAAAGGGAGGGATGTAACAATTTAAACAAAAAATAAATGTTTTACAAACTATGGGTCAAAATAAAATACTTATCATATATCTATTCTAAAAATATTTAAAATAAGAAAATTAGTTAAGATACAAAAGCTGATACTTAGACATTTTGTTCAGTGTAGTTATTGTAATACCGTTCTCATAAAATACTTACTTTTAACAAATTAAACTTTTGTTTGCCGATATATGGACATATAACTATTAAGAACATGAAATCCACTTTTACACTATCTGAAATGTCATTCCAAATGACATGTCTTATTAATACAAGACATGTCATGTCTACCTCCACCACTAAAACATCGACCATCATGGGAGTGTAATAACACTATTCAATATTTTCGATATTCCACCAGTGGTATAACATTACGTTAATGACGTCATGGACGTCACGTTAATGTACGTTTTCTGACGTAATGTGACGTTGTAAGGTATGTAATAAATAGAATCTAACATTCGTTCTCATTATTGAATTTATTAAACGAGTAAGCAAAAATGATATAATGCGAGGCTCTTTCATTATTGAATTTATTAAACTCGTTAGCAAAAATGATATAATGTTCGACAAGAGCCTCGCATTATATCATTTTGCCAACTCGTTTAATAAATTCAATAATGAATGAGTACTCATGTAATATCCTCTATATATCGAATGGGTCAGATGTTTAGTACAGTCAATCAGAATCATTAAATAAGCATTTTAAATACACGAAAAATGCGTTTTTGTTGTCGCATCTATTTTCTATCGCATTACATATTACGAATTGTGACCGTGTTGTTTCAATCTGAGAATTCTGTGAAGGTGGTATAGTAATACTCCGAAAATATTTCCAACATCCCGCAGTACTATTGCAACACATCTGCCGGCAACAGTACCTATCGCATAACATTCATCTCAAAAGCATGTGTTGTTCGATCACGCAAAAAGTTTCACCTCGCACAAAGTCCTAGGAATGTCATTGGATTAGAGCGGTCACAATGTGACCCTCTATTATTCTAAAGTAGGTCAGTAGGTTTCATAGACTAAAACTACAATTCCAATTCAAAGTTGCAAATAGTTCTTTAAGGCGTTAGTAACAAACATAATAAGTAAATTAATTATGTTTTTAAACTTATGTTTTAAAACTGTACTGGTCACGACGTCAACGTAGTGACGGGTCACGACGTCAACGTAGTGACGTCAAATTGCGCGAACTTCTCAATGACGTTGGCGCTCCATTAAAATGGGTTAAATATCGGTTTTTGCCTTAAAAAAGGTGCTCGATGCAATGAATCAGTTGTTGACCTTGTGTTTGTTACTGACCCCCTAGAGAAATATGTGGGGTCAGTCAGATATATAGGGGGACCCGGCTATTGCCTCGCCCCTATAAATCTTACTGACCCCACATATTTCTATAGCGGGTCAGTAACTAACCAGGCGCGTATCCAGGCATACGCACGTACGCCAATGCGTACAATTCGTCAGCAAAAGTGAAAAAATAAAAGTTCAAAAAGTTCCAAATATGCAATAAAAACTGAAGGCTGAGGGGGTATGGGCTAGTGTCAAACAAAATGCCATATTAACGCTGAAAAATATAGCTTGAGAACGCATCATTTACCTCCTAATTTTCAAAAAAAATCCTTGGGGGAGCCCCATTCGCAGCGTCGCGCTCGGTTCGCAGCTACGCTTCTCATATCTGGCGTACATTTCAAAATGCTCCAGGTACGCCCCTGCTAACCCAGTAACTAATAATACCTACGAGCAGAAGTATATCAATTCGAATAACAGGCCAGTACAATAAACTACAGCCGTTAGGTAGAGTAGCTATCTATTAGGCCAAAAGTCCCGGGCCTGCACATAATTTTCACATGCATGGTTGATAAGTATAAAAATGAAATAATAGTGTATGAAGTTTTGAATTTTAAAGTGTGATTTTGCTTAAATTTATATCTAAATATACGCCAAAACGCACCCGAGACGTCCTATACGTGTTCAAAATTGTCCGGGGAAGCATTCCCGGACCCCACTAGAAATAGTCGGGCCTGCACATCAAAACAGGTCTAGCTACGACCCTGTGGTGGATATCTACTCAAACATTAAATTGTGCCAGAGGAATAGAAAACTTCAACGCAAAAACATTTAAGAGAAAAGGCCATCGAATACGCGTAGTGTTTAATTGAATTGAATTGAATTGATGACTATTTTACGAGGGTAACACAGTATAATTACTAATCGAAACTCAGTGGCTCCGATGTGTCTTGAACCCGGGACCTCCGGTTTCAATTTCACCGGCCTATCCATTTGGCCAATGATGTCTTTAAATGTGTTCTTTGTTTGTGTGTGCTGGCTGAGGGCTGGCGTGGCGCAGTCGGTAGCGCGGCGGATTTGTAACCGGAGGCCCCGGGTTCAATCCTCCGTGGTGCCACTGAGTTCCGTCGGTGTGTTCTTGGGCAAGACACTTTTCCTTAGCCTCGTCCGTCGGATGGGGACGTAAACCGGGCGGTCCCGTGTATCGGTCTATCAACCGAGCACGTTAAAGAACCATAGGAATCTATTCGATAATAAGAGTAGGGCAGGTTCCCGGATTCGTATGTATCCTTCCCCTCTCTCTGGGGCGGCTCTAAATAACCTGTACTGTGTTGATGAGCCTTAACGTTAAACAACATTCAATTGTTTGTGTGTGTTTGTGGTTGACTGTCGTGTCGTCATTGAATGCTGCTTTTCCTGTTCGATTTTTATATCTATATTATCCAACTATTCATTTTTTAATATATAACATTTTAAGTCGAAATTAAAAGGTCACACGTAGATTTTGCTAGCTTATGGATTTGTAAACTTGACCACTTTACCTAAATTTCGGACTTAATTTAATGCGTGCTTGATTTGGCAGATTTTTCACACGCACAAACTCCATCAAAATTTAATCCAATAATACGTGTATACATTACCTGCATTGCCACTATACCCACTCACGTGTAGTCGGTAGTTCTGAGCGGATCCGTCTATGGAGAACGTACTGTATTTTGCGTAACGTTTTCTTTTTTTCCTATTAAATCTCGTTAGATCTATGCGTAATTCGTATTCATTCGGTGCATTACTTATTATCCTGTATAGGGCATCCAGACCTGAAACGTAATGAGAAACCGATTCTGCTACTGTTATCTCTTGTTTGTGTTTGTTGCTTCCAAGGGATCTCCTTTTCAGTATGTATTGACATTCCCACTAGTGTTTGTTTAGTGCTGTGTATTGGCCGTAACAATTTAAGTCGCTCCAACTACAAATCAGTAGTGTTATTACTTACTGGTCCTTTGGATCATCAAGCCAGAACTGTGTGACTTTAAAGTAGAAGTAGTAGAGGTTACGGTTTAGCTTCAATTAACCCGCCGGCATTTCAATGACGTAATCAGGCTCGTGCAATATCGGAAAAAAATGACAGCTTTAGCTTCAACTAGCCCGCCGGCATTTCAATGACGTAATCAGTCCCTCCACCCTCCTTCCCTCCCTCCCTCCCTCCCTCCCTCCTTCTTCCTCCTCCTCTTCAATCCTCCTCCTCACTCCCTCCTCCTCACTATTGTTTTTTAATTTTATAATTCAAACTTTTTAATGACTGAAAATGGATTGCTTTTTCACACATTTCACAATCTATGCACAATTGTATGTCAAATTCGTCATCATCGTAAACCCTTCGTCCTCAACTGGACAACTGGACAACTGGACACTGATGTTTTTCCCAAATACGATTTAAAATAACGTAACAATGTCCACAAACATATCGCAAGGCTCCTTGCAATAAAAACAACGTCCCTTTTAAACAGGTTCCATGATAAACGATCTAAAGTTAAGTTTATAATAGTAACTATTTACGGAAATCGTTTTAGCGTGCCGGTTTGGTCTACAATCAAATAGCGCTTAAAATTACAGTTACACTGATACTAAACACGACATGATTCGGTCCAATAATGAGGTAATTATGGATATTTAAGTTTGGACCAATCAGAGTCTACCATTTATGTCACGTGACCCCGAAGCATAAAACAGTAATATCACCGTAACTATAAGAGATAGGTGAACAACATCTTTAAACTATCTAATTTGGATTCAATTAGTATTACTTTTATGTCATTAAATTCATTTCTGAGGTTAATATATGTAATTTCTTAAATATTTGGTACATTTTAAATGAAATTTAAACAATGATTCACATAATTTACCTATATTTATTAATTAGCTTATCAAACAAATCCCCCCGGGACTTTAAAAAGACAGACGATGTTCGCTTAAATAGTTTATTTATGACTTGTTATCGATCCCCGTTCAAAAAATCCTTCCACCGAGCCAAGATGGCGGCTTTATATAGACTATATAATGATTTAGACATTTTTCGATGTACTTTGATGTCATTAATTTCATTTCTGCGATCCATGATACGAGAGAACTCATCTAATTCTGAAACATTTGGTACATTTTATATAAACAAAGCTGACCAATTTCAGTCTTTTCTGATGACAGAACCGCGGGGCAAAATACATGTATTCGTTTTTTACGACAGTGTTTTGGGAGAATAAATTGACAATTCAAATTCTTATCTGATGACCGATTCGCGGTATAATTAATGTCGGGGTAAAATAAATGCATTCATGCTACGTCAGTGTTGTTTGGAGATAAGTCATGTTTTAACTTAAACATTTCGAATTTGGTCTTTTTCGAAATAAAATTATACATCTAAAGTCATTTCTGAAGTTACAATAATTATAATGATTGTCATACTTTACCTATGTGTATTAGTTATCTTATCTTATCAAACAAGCCCCTCCGCATCTTTACCTATGTGTATTAGTTATCTTATCTTATCAAACAAGCCCCTCCGCATCTTTACCTATGTGTATTAGTTATCTTATCTTATCAAACAAGCCCCTACGCATCTTTACCTATGTGTATTAGTTATCTTATCTTATCAAACAAGCCCCTACGCATCTTTACCTATGTGTATTAGTTATCTTATCTTATCAAACAAGCCCCTCCGCATCTTTACCTATGTGTATTAGTTATCTTATCTTATCAAACAAGCCCCTCCGCATCTTTACCTATGTGTATTAGTTATCTTATCTTATCAAACAAGCCCCTCCGCATCTTTACCTATGTGTATTAGTTATCTTATCTTATCAAACAAGCCCCTCCGCATCTTTACCTATGTGTATTAGTTATCTTATCTTATCAAACAAGCCCCTCCGCATCTTTACCTATGTGTATTAGTTATCTTATCTTATCAAACAAGCCCCTCCGCATCTTTACCTATGTGTATTAGTTATCTTATCTTATCAAACAAGCCCCTCCGCATCTTTACCTATGTGTATTAGTTATCTTATCTTATCAAACAAGCCCCTCCGCATCTTTAAAAAGAAGACATGATAATGGTCGTCAATATGCGCTTAAATAGTTTATTACTTGTTATCGATCCGCGGTTAAAAAGTCCCTCCTTATATAATATGTCATGTTCATATAACCTATTAATATGTCTACACTGATGAATACTTAATGTGCAACTGTTTTATATAAGAAATAATAAATATGTACCTGTGTTTTATCGGTGAATAAAATACAGTTAGGAGTTCGGATGCGTAGTAATTAAATCACGAGTGCGTTAGCACGAGTGAATTAATTACTCGCATCCGAACGACTAATTGTGTTTTATTCACCGATAAAATACAGGTAGGTATTTATTATTTCGATTCTAACACAACAGTTACCCCCTTGTTTACGCTATTGTTGGGGCACTATATATTATCTCGGAGGTCAAGGTAATCAGGCTGCTATGTTTACAGGCTGTTCCATTGGGCGCCCCCGTATGCAAAGTTCTGCATTTCAATACACTAGTAGTCACGTGACAAACAAGTCATTGCTTACGTCATATAGCTTTCGCTGTATGACGTCAAACGTTCTCAGCTTGTTCAAGATGCGTATTAAAGTTATATGTGTATTAATGCATATGATGGGTTTATATCGGGGGTGTGCATGGTTTGGGAGCATGGCAAGTTTGTTGTAACTAACATTCATTAAAATTACTGTTGAGTTTGTCTTCGTGACGTATATTTACCAAGTGACGTCATGTAACGTGCGCTTCCAACGGATGAAATATACGCGGGCAATTAATGGAACAGCTGTATTTTATCGTAGAATAACATACAGCTGTCTCTCTTCTTTGTGTATATGAAAGACTGCGGAGATCGTGTTAGAATACGTATTAAAACCCTGCATTTAATTATATTATGTACATATTTTAAATATAGTATGTCTGTCTAATAGATAGACATTTAACATGTCCAGACAAGCAGAGTGTCATTTGTCAATACTATTAATGACCTTTGGTAATTTTCAAGTCGAATGAGGTCGCTATAATTATGATATCGCGTGATATATTTTAGAATTATGCCATTGTTTCCACATGTCTATCTAACTGAACGGAAAAATGTCATACCTTAACCTATAAGTTCAATATCGCGTGACTAATTAATATCACGTCTGCGAATCGGAGCTCATTAACGTAAACCTGTCATTATCTCCAATACTGCACGCGACTGATTACGTCATTGAAATGCCGGCGGGCTAGTTGAAGCTAAAGCTGTCATTTTTTTCCGATATTGCACGAGCCTGATTACGTCATTGAAATGCCGGTGGGCTAATTAAAGCTAAGCCGTCACCTCTACTACTAGCAGAATATCGCTTAAGCCGGTGCTAGGAGGCATGAGAGTTGTTGCACTTCACGTTACCTCTCATGAACAGACTCAATGAAACCGAGTCTGCTACTTGTATCTCTAGTTTGTGTTTGTTGCTTCCAATGGATCCCCTTGTCAGTATGTATTAAAGATTGTTAATTCAAGTGCTGTCATGTTTTGTATTTGTATTGTTTGTTTGTTTGTTTGTTTGTTTGTTTGTTTGTTTATCTGTTTATCTGAATGGTGTTTTACATCTTTAGAGCACATGCTAGGCAATATATAACGGTCGAATTTGTTTGTTGGTAAAGGCAGACTAACCCATTTTTCCTGGATAGGACCTGTACCTTCCGCCATCCGGAAGAATCGACACTTTCTCATTTGACATGTCGAGCTTTCAGTGGGTTTCGAACCGTAGCAGTGATAGGTGAGAACGCGTTAGACGCAACTCCTGTTTTGTATGTGTATCCATGAATATGTTTGACGTTTGCTCAAAAGGCAATATTGCATTTTTGCTTTATTTCACGAGAGAACTCATCTAAAATTAGTCAGTCTTCCATGAGGCCATGAACAATATACATATATACAATATAAGAAATTATATATACATTTTAAAGTGTTTTTTAGTAAATTCACTATTCAGTAATGGACACATTTTCAAATAGAGATGCAGTGCTTATTAATACGTGGGTTAATCCACTGTAAATACAATGTTTTGAAATTATTAACAGATTGAGCATTTTTTTATGTGGTAGGGAAGTGAGTTCTGTACTTTAGAGGCTGAATTTACAAACGAATCTGAAAAAGTCGCTAATCAGTCTAGGTGAATATAATTGCAGAGGTAAGGATGATTTTACGTTTCGCATAGATCTGCAACAATTCGCAGCATCTCGTACACGGCATTGCAGGATCCCGAAGAATGTCGGGATTGGCCGAGTTTTCACGATTGAGAAATGGATCAATACTCGGATATGAATAATGTAACATCTTCATACTGACCTAACCAGAATTCTCCACTTGGATCGCCAAAGCCCTGAACATAATCTGCCCAACCACGGTAGAAGTCAACAGAACCATCCTTTCGCCGCTGAAACACCTTATACGGCATAAAATGCAAATTAATAATTTTGAAACAATCTCTAAACGCATATCTTGTATAAATATATATATATATATATATATATATATATATATATATATTTAGAATGCATATTATGTAGTATATGTATATGCATTCGACTGAATTGCCTAACACGATATGTTGTGTTCGTGCATTTGATTACATGATTACGTATGTGGACTTATGCTGCCTTGTTTGTCAGAGAATATATAACCTGGTGGGGATATTTTTATTTACACTACCCCGTTTTATTGGGATGACAGTAGGGTAAGAGTGAGATTTGCTGCACCCTAGAAGTTGGTTTAAACACCCAGCGTGCTTATTAACATTGTAATTATGTCTCCCCCACCCCCCCCCCCCTCTCCCCGCCCCTTCCCCCACCCACAAAGTGGAGGAGACATATTGTGTTTGCTGTGTCCGTTTGTCACACATGTTGTCGCCGATACTCCTCCTAAACGGCTTGTTGGATTTTGACGAAACTTTACAGGAAGCACTGGTATGATATATAGTTGTGCATATTGCGGCGCTTTCGTTCCGGTTTGCTGATTTTTGACGGAGTTATTGCATTTTTTACTTTAAATTGTTGGCGCCGCTACTCCTCCTAAACAGCTTGTTGGCTTTTAACGAAACTTTGCAGGAATCATCGGTATGATGACTAGTTTGCATATCGCGCTTTTGTTGGGGATATGTTCCTTTGAATTGTTTACTTTACATTTGTTGTCGCCGCTACTACTCCTAAACGGCTTGTTGGATTTTGACGAAACTCTGCAGGAAGCGTCAGTATGATGTCTAGTTGTGTATTTTTTGATGGAGTTATTGCCCTTTGAATTGTTTACTTTAAATTTGTTGTCGCCGCTACTCCGAATAAATGGCTTGTTGAATGTTGACGAAACTTTGCACGCAGCATCGGTATGATGTCTAGTTGTGCATTTCAGGCTTTCGTTCCGGTTCGCTGAGTTTTGATAGATTTATGACTCTTTGAATTGTTTACGTTACATTTGTTGTCGCCACTACTCCTCCTAAACGGCTTGTTGAATTCTGACGAAACTGCAGAAAGCATCGGTATGATGATTAGTTGTGCATATCTCGCTTTCCTTCTGGTTTGCTGATTTTTGACGGAGTTATGACCCTTTGAATTGTTTACTTTAAATGTGTTGTCGCCGCTACACCTCCTAAACCGCTTGTTGAATTTTGACGAAACTGCTGAAAGCATCGGTATGATGATTAGTTGTGCATATCTCACTTTCCTTCTGGTTTGCTGATTTTTGACGGAGTTATGACCCTTTGAATTGTTTACTTTAAATGTGTTGTCGCCGCTACTCCTCCTAAACGGCTTGTTGAATTTTGACGAAACTTTGCAGGAAGCGTCGGTGTGATGTCTAGTTGTGCAGGTCGTGCTTTCATGCCAGTTTGCTGATTTTTGACGGAGTTATGACCCTTTGAATTGTTTACTTTAAATGTGTTGTCGCCGCTACTCCTCCTAAACGGCTTGTTGAATTTTGACGAAACTTTGCAGGAAGCGTCGGTGTGATGTCTAGTTGTGCATGTCGTGCTTTCATGCCAGTTTGCTGATTTTTGACGGAGTTATGACCCTTTGAATTGTTTACTTTAAATGTGTTGTCGCCGCTACTCCTCCTAAACGGCTTGTTGGATTTTGACGAAACTTTGCAGGAAGCGTCGGTGTGATGTCTAGTTGTGCATGTCGTGCTTTCATGCCAGTTTGCTGATTTTTGACGGAGTTATGACCCTTTGAATTGTTTACTTTAAATGTGTTGTCGCCGCTACTCCTCCTAAACGGCTTGTTGAATTTTGACGAAACTTTGCAGGAAGCGTCGGTGTGATGTCTAGTTGTGCATGTCGTGCTTTCATAACAGTTTGCTGATTTTTGACGGAGTTATGACCCTTTGAATTGTTTACTTTAAATGTGTTGTCGCCGCTACTCCTCCTAAACGGCTTGTTGGATTTTGACGAAACTTTGCAGGAAGCGTCGGTGTGATGTCTAGTTGTGCATGTCGTGCTTTCATGCCAGTTTGCTGATTTTTGACGGAGTTCGGACCCTTTGAATTGTTTACTTTAAATGTGTTGTCGCCGCTACTCCTCCTAAACGGCTTGTTGAATTTTGACGAAACTTTGCAGGAAGCGTCGGTGTGATGTCTAGTTGTGCATGTCGTGCTTTCATGCCAGTTTGCTGATTTTTGACGGAGTTATGACCTTTTGAATTGTTTACTTTAAATGTGTTGTCGCCGCTACTCCTCCTAAACGGCTTGTTGAATTTTGACGAAACTTTGCAGGAAGCGTCGGTGTGATGTCTAGTTGTGCATGTCGTGCTTTCATGCCAGTTTGCTGATTTTTGACGGAGTTATGGCCCTTTGAATGTTTCACTTTAACTATGTTGTAGCCGATACTTCTCCTAAACGGCTTGTTGGATTTTGACGAAATTTTCCAGGAAGCATTGGTATGATGTCTAGTTGTGCATTTCATGCTTTCGTTCCGGTTCGTTGATTTTTTATGGATTTATGACCCTTTGAATTGTTTACTTTAAATTTGTTGTCGCCGCTATTCCTCCTAAATAGTTGTGCATATCATGCTTTTGTTCCGGTTTGCTTATTTTTGACCGACTTATGGCCCTTTTATTTTTTTAACTTTTTGTTGTTAAATTTATTGTTGCCGTTACTCCTCCTAAACTGCTTGTCGGATTTTGCCGAAACTTTGCAGGAAGCATTAGTAATATGTCGTCTAATTATGCGTATCGCGCTTTCATTCCGGTTCGCTGATTTTTGACAGATTTATGGCTTCCGCTTGTCTAACACGTTAGCTATTCCGCAGTAAATAAAACCCTTGTTTAGGCATCTCCCACTTGTTTACGTTAGCCATCCCAAATTCAATCAAACATTTGTTTAGACATCTCCCACTTGAATTATACGTTAGCTATTCCATATTCAATCAAACATTTGTTTAGACAGCTCCCACTTGAATTATACGTTAGCTATTCCATATTCAATCAAACATTTGTTTAGACATATCCCACTTGCATTACACGTTAGCCATCCCAAATTAAATCAAACATTTGTTTAGACATCTCCCACTTGCCTTACACGTTATCTATCCCAAAATAAATAAAAGATTTGTTTAGACATCTCCCACTTGCATTACACGTTATCTATCCCAAAGTAAATCAACGATTTTTTAGACATCTCCCGCTTGTCTGACACGTTAGCCATCCCAGGGTAAATAAAAAATGTGTTTAGATATCTCCTCCTTGCATTAGACGTTAGCTATCCCTAAGTAAATCTAACCTTTGTTTAGACATCTACCACTTCTCTTACACCTTAGCCTTCCCAAAATAAACCAAACGTTTGTTTGCACATCTCCCACTTCTCTTACACGTTAAATGTCCCAAAGTAAACCAAACCTTTGTGCAGGTCTCTCCCGCTTGTCTGACACGTTAGCTACCCCAAAATAAACCAAATGTTTGTATGCACATCTCCCACTTCTCTTACACGTTAAATGTCCCAAAGTAAACCAAACGTTTGTTTATATATCTCCTCCTTGCCTTGCACGTTAAATGTTCCAAAGTGAACCAAACGTTTGTTTATATATCTCCTCCTTGCCTTGCACGTTAAATGTCCCAAAGTAAACCAAACCTTTGTTTATATATCTCCTCCTTGCCTTACACGTTAAATGTTCCAAAGTGAACCAATTCTTTGTTTATATATCTCCTCCTTGCCTTACACGTTAAATGTTCCAAAGTGAACCAAACGTTTGTTTATATATCTCCTCCTTGCCTTGCACGTTAAATGTCCCAAAGTAAACCAAACCTTTGTTTATATATCTCCTCCTTGCCTTACACGTTAAATGTTCCAAAGTGAACCAAACGTTTGTTTATATATCTCCTCCTTGCCTTACACGTTAAATGTTCCAAAGTGAACCAAACCTTTGTTTATATATCTCCACCTTGCCTTACACGTTAAATGTTCCAAAGTAAACCAAACGTTTGTTTATATATCTCCTCCTTGCCTTACACGTTAAATGTTCCAAAGTAAACCAAACGTTTGTTTATATATCTCCTCCTTGCCTTGCACGTTAAATGTCCCAAAGTGAACCAAACGTTTGTTTATATATCTCCTCCTTGCCTTACACGTTAAATGTTCCAAAGTGAACCAAACGTTTGTTTATATATCTCCTCCTTGCCTTACACGTTAAATGTCCCAAAGTAAACCAAACGTTTGTTTATATATCTCCTCCTTGCCTTACACGTTACATGTTCCAAAGTAAACCAAACGTTTGTTTATATATCTCCTCCTTGCCTTGCACGTTAAATGTTCCAAAGTAAACCAAACGTTTGTTTATATATCTCCTCCTTGCCTTGCACGTTAAATGTCCCAAAGTGAACCAAACGTTTGTTTATATATCTCCTCCTTGCCTTACACGTTAAATGTTCCAAAGTGAACCAAACGTTTGTTTATATATCTCCTCCTTGCCTTACACGTTAAATGTCCCAAAGTAAACCAAACGTTTGTTTATATATCTCCTCCTTGCCTTACACGTTACATGTTCCAAAGTAAACCAAACGTTTGTTTATATATCTCCTCCTTGCCTTGCACGTGAAATGTTCCAAAGTAAACCAAACGTTTGTTTATATATCTCCTCCTTGCCTTGCACGTTAAATGTCCCAAAGTAAACCAAACGTTTGTTTATATATCTCCTCCTTGCCTTGCACTTTAAATGTCCCAAAGTAAACCAAACGTTTGTTTATATATCTCCTCCTTGCCTTGCACGTTAAATGTCCCAAAGTAAACCAAACGTTTGTTTATATATCTCCTCCTTGCCTTGCACGTTTAATATCCCTACTTTAAATAACAGCTTTGATTATGGCCGTTTTCCTTTATACATTTGAAGGCCTGATATAGCTCTGCATTATCTAATATTGTTAGGGCTGGCGGAGGTTACGGGTTTAATCCTCCGTGGTGCCACTGAGTTTCGTCCGTGTGTTCAAGACACTTTCCCTCGGATGGGGACGTAAACCGGGTGGTCCCGTGCATCGGTCTATCCTCTGAGCACGTTAAAGAACCATAGGAATCTATTCGATAATAAGAGTTGGGCACGGTTCCCGGATTCCTATGTATCCTTCCTTTCTCTCTGTGGCGGCTCTAAATAACCTATACTATATGATGAGCCGTCAAACAACATTCAATTCAATTCCAATACCGTTTTTGGTTTTGGTTTAAACATATTTTATTGCATTTTTTAACAAAGTATGCAAATGGGTGACAAAGTAACTATCCTGCCATCAACTTGCAAATTTTACAACATATGCACACCGTTTCTAAACATACTGACACAATATAAACTTTAACCAGCCAGGCCAAATTGGAGCATCGAATTAAGAGTTACCAACTCATAATTCATTTTACTCATATTCAATCACGGGTATTTTAAGAACCCGTGAATAAAGCTTTACTATTAATCGGATACTGTATTACATGACCTAAACATCCGCACAAATGATTTGACAGCAAATGATCAAACTTACCGTCCATCCACCGTTGTCGTTATCCATATCACAGAATACCGACTTGATTTGTCCGGACCCCGGCAGTTTTACGGGATATATATCACTCTTGTATCCCGGGTAGTACTGATGTATTGCGGTACAGTCTGTAGCTAGTATGGATAAATATATAGCATATAATTGGGCACATGTGCATTTCTATAGAGGGTACATCATATTAACTTTGTTTTTTTCTAACTAAGAATCTAGTTGCAGCTCGTGATAAAAAATGTCATATACAAATCGTACAGTTTATCTTACCTAAACTCATTTTAAAGGCATTTTAAACTTTGAGTATCATAGTTATGTTACTCGTAAGGTCGAGTAACTCTTCAGTCATGTACAGGCAAAATGATAAGCATGCTTTTATATGAATTATTGAATGTCATATATTATATGCTAATGTGCAATAATATCGTCTCCTATAATTATTGTAGAAATGGTGTTTAAAATTCATGTTTTATAATGTATACGTGTATGTATATTTGATTGTAAACAGTGAGACGCAAATAAACTATTAAACAATCAATGAAATTCAGTAACTGTGCGATATCAATTTCCTAGTAAGTATTGGGACATTGGTGTGCTCATTCAGTATATTTAAGCCCTGTAAATTAATTATTCTCATTTGCCACTTTTAAGTCGGACGCCTAGTCGCCTATGAAAACCCTGATGTGTCCCCATATCAGTTAGTTTCAGGGTGGCGAAATCATTTATTCAATTAAAGTGTGCACATAGCCCTTAAAAGTAAGTTTTTCTCCGCCGCAAATGGTAAATCGATTTATCTAGGACTTTCTGTTTTAGAAATCTGTGACAGTGTACATTGTGGGAGAGCTGATCTCAGAAAGTAATGAATGAACTAAATTGCCTGTTGCTGCGGAGGGAAGAGCTCACGTTTTAAAGGTAGGTGCTCTTGATTTAATTTGAACACAATTCGTTAAACCTACCTGAAACGAGCGCTTTGTTTACATTTTTTGCCGTGAAAACGATCAAAAAATCACGTGGTTTCGCCAATCTGAGTTTGATAGTCGTAGACTGCTACACAGCGTTTAAATATAAACGACTGTAGAAGTCCGCCATTATATTTAACTTTTTGTTTTATAGGCGTAGCCATTTTCACAGTTTATACTTACTTCCTTTATGTAAGTGACGCGTCTGCATTATGAAAACAATATTGAGTGAAAACCCAATACATGTATATCTTTTTATAGAACGTAAATCAGACGCTTGGCCACGGTCTAGCCGTAATTCGCTTGTATGAGTGAAACGGTACATGCGCAGTGAAGCAGTCTATGATAGTCGGTGATCAGGGTAACATGATGTGATAGTGTTAAGTTGTTAGTTTACTTAATTTAAGATAAACAATAGTTATTCAGAAATGCGCTGAAGTTGTAGCATTGAAATAGCGGATGTAATCTATGTTTAACTTTAACTTCGTTAATTAGGTGCCGAAATGGTTTGGTGCCGAAACATCCTGAAATCCAAAATCACGGTATGCATGATTTAAATATGTTCTATATAACATGGTTCATGAAAATACTCAATGTTGATTGGCTATTGAGGAGTATTTAAAAGAAACTATTATAAACCTCTGACGTCACGTCCTTCAACTGTAAGAACGTCATTCTAAACGATTTTCAACGTCGGAAAACATCCAAAACGAGTATGTTATGGTTATTTTAAGGCAACGTTGCGTTCAAACAACAAATTGAACTTGATCGAAACACGATAAAGCTGTATATTTTCTTCGTTTGGTGCTGAGAGATGGACGTACAATGTAAGTTGTGAGAATGTTCAATCTCTCGAAAATTTACGTATAAAAAACATAAAAATACAGGTCACATAATTTTTTTTTTTATTTCCAGCGGGTTTATACTGAGCGAGATCAAAACTTGGTGGTTGGGACTTGAAACACATCGAAACAGCGGGCTTACGGCCCTTGGTATCGATGGTCTTCAAGTCCCGCCCACCACGTTTTGATCTGGTACAATATAAACCCGCTGGAAATATTTTATTTCTTAAATATATATATAATTGGTGATTATAGAAACATTCGAACAATAAGGCTAATAAAACACCTGCCAGTACATATTTCTGTCCGCTTGGTTTAAAGGGACACATGACAATCTTAAGTTTTATTCAAACACTAAAATGTGCTCCTCGATTTAGTTATCCTGCGTCATTTTGACTTTAAAACTGCTTGCATATAATTAAATAAAAAATTGAGATTTCTATTTTTTTCACTATTTTACCAAATGTTTAAATATATTATTGGTGCAATATTATGAACTTTGAGTTAACCCAGTTTTGTTATATTGAAATAAACAGAGATGAAGTGACACTGATCTTTTTACTCATCTTTGCGCCATACAGCTTTCAAGAACGAATATTTTCAGATTATCTCCCTTTATAATAAAAAATATATTGATTTCGCAATTTGAATAAAAAATAAAAATAAAAAATAAAAAAAATAAAAATTCGCAAAACAATTAAGAAATAAATGAAAACAAGTTATTTGAAAATCCATCGTGGAATACCAGAGTTATTGTCTCACACAATTTGAACTTTGACCTCTAAGTGTGACCTTGACCTTGGGGCCACAGACCTGGATTTGTGCTCGACACATCGTCTTATTGTGGAGAGCACTTGTGCCAAGTAATTTGAAAATCCGTCCAGGAATGCTAGAGTTATTGACCGGACACGATTTGACCTTTGACCTATGTGTGACCTTGACCTTGAAGCCACGGACCTGGAGTTTGTTCGCGACACATCAAGTTGTTGTGGTGAGCACTTGTGCCAAGTTATTCAAAATCCGTCAAGAAATGCCAGTTATTTACCGGACATGATTTGACCTTTGACCGCTAAGTGTGACCTTGACCTTAGAGCGACGGACCTGGATTTTGTGCGCGACATGTCGTCTGGTTGTGCTGAGCACTTATGCCAAGTTATTTGAATATCCGTCCAGGAATGCCAGAGTTACTGACTGGACACAATTTGACCTCTAAATGTGACCTTGACCTTGGAGCCACGGACCTGACTTTCGTGCGCGACACGTCGTCTAGTTGTGGTGAGCAATTGGCCAAATTATTTGAAAATTATTTGAAAATTTGAAAATCTGCCCATGAATGTCAGAGTTATTAACCGGACACGAAAGCACTTTGTTTTGACCTTTGAGCTCTAAGTGTGACCTTGACCTTGGAGCCACGGACCTGAGTTTTGTGCGCGACACGTCGTCTAGTTGTGGTGAGCAATTGTGCCAAGTTATTTGAAAATCTGTCCATGAATGTCAGAGTTATTAACCGGACACGAAAGCACTTTGTTTTGACATTTGACCTCTATGTGTGACCTGACCTTGACCTTGGAGTCACAGACCTGGATTTTGTGCGCGACACGTCGTCTTGTTGTGGTGAGCAATTGTTTGACGTTATTTGAAAATCCATCCATTACTGTCAGAGTTATGAAGCGGACACGATTGTACTGACGAAGGCGACGAACGGGGACGAACAGTCACGAACAGTCATGAACGGACAGACAGTGCGACTACTATATGCCACCCTTTGGGGGCATAAAAATGTGTAGAATAAAGAAGGAAATAGAATTCTCAATTGTTTATTTAATTATATGCAAGCAGTTATAAAGTCAAAATGATACAGGATTAATAAATCGCTGTACTAATTGTAATGCATGATATAAAACTCAAGATTGCCATGTGTCCCTTTAACCTCTTCCAATTAAAATGAACACTTTGACTGCGGTTATACATGTAAACAAACAACATGAAAGCGTCAATGAAAATGCAACATTTAAAAGCGACTTTAAAAAGCATCAGTTAAAATCAATTAGAGGCCTGCAACTTATACCAACTTTTACCTGTTGAGCATATTGCTCCAGTGTATCCGGTGGCACAAGTGCACGTGTCCGGCGCAGTGCAATTTCCAGGTGCCGCACATGGATGTTTGCAAACAGCTTAAAAGTATAAATGATTGATAAGTCACGAACGTTCAATATTCACACACGTACCAAATCAACTCATATCAAAACTCCTCATAGAATTTCTTTAATTTCTTTCAATCAAAACTATTGCATATTATTTGTTCACATTTGCTTTAAAACGCGCTCCTACAAATTTCAAAACTCTGTGTATTATGTTTTTCTTAAAACAGACGCTTTTAGACAAAGGCAGTTTCCATTTTAAATTTGTCTCTGGGCAGTTTTAGTATGTATCATCCGCAAGCCGTTTAAACTAAACCAAGATTGTAATGAACCCTTCATTGTCCACGAATTGCAGTGGTTTAAATATAACATTGGCCTAGCAACGTCCCTTGCCATGAGTGACCGGAAGCTTTAAGAGAAGATCAACCAAAATCTGTCAGAGTAATGATTCAGCACGTTTTCAGAATTGTTTAACAATAAGTAAAACACATCGTTAAAATTCTAGCTTTTTTCATTTTTTTTTATCGATTGTTTTTAAATAATGTGTAAAAATTAACCCCGATTCAAAAAAGGGTCCCTTTCGGCTGACTGAATGTTTGGCCTGCATGTATCGTCTAAAATGCAACCGTGTGGCCTAAGAGAAAGCAGTTAGTGGCCGGTTAAATATATCACTATTTACCTTCTGCGCAAGTTGCTCCAGTGTATCCGGCGTCACAAGTGCACGTGTCAGGGGCAGAGCAGGTTCCGGGTGGCGCACATGGAATTTTGCAAACAGCTTAAACAGATATAGGATGAAAACCTAAGTTATAGTGGCACAAAGCGCTGGTAAATGATTGTAGGACAGGAGGCCGTTGTCACTCTGAACGAAAGAACGGACGAACGAACGAACGAACGAATATAATTGAACGACTGAGTTAGTTGTATGTTCGTTCAGGTCAAGGTCACACTTAGAGGTCAAAGGTCGACTTCTATATCTATTTGCTGATATTATTATTTGTTAAATATATTTTGCATTTTTTATAAACTGATATAATTGGAAACTGAGTCGTCCCATTAGTTTTTGGGGAAAAATGAGAATAGTTATTTATATTGAACAATAATGTATTTTCATAAAGTAAAATTATCTCAATAATTGAATTGATAAGTGGGCAAGATAGTTTTCGGAGTTTATCCTCCGAGGACACACGGCAATCTTGATTTTTTAAAAACTCACGGCGTCCCGTTAGTTTTTCTCTTAACTTGCATTTGTTCAATCATTAATAGTAATTGTTAGAATTATTCAAAGCAAATTATGTTTTACACATTACTAACTTTTTATAATATTGCACCAATAATATATTTAAAAATTTGGTAAAATATTGAAGAAAATTGAAATGTCATTTTTTTTATTATATGCAAGCAGTTTTAAAGTCAAAATGACGCATATTAAGTAAATCGAGGAGCACATTTTAATATTGGAATAAAACTCAAGATTGTCATGTGTCCTTAAAAACACATACGCATCTATTCGTTAGTAAGAGCAGACAGAATCCCGGATTTCTGATATCCTATACTGCAGGGATGAGCCGTTAGTGTTTACCCAACTCATCTATTCGTTAGTAAGAGCAGACAGAATCCCTGATTTCTGATATCCTATACTGCAGGGATGAGCCGTTAGTGTTTACCCAACTCATCTATTCGTTAGTAAGAGCAGACAGAATCCCGGATTTCTGATATCCTATACTGCAGGGATGAGCCGTTAGTGTTTACCCAACTCATCTATTCGTTAGTAAGAGCAGACAGAATCCCGGATTTCTGATATCCTATACTGCAGAGATGAGCCGTTAGTGTTTACCCAACGCATCTATTCGTTAATAAGAGCAGACAGAATCCCGGATTTCTGATATCCTATACTGCAGAGATGAGCCGTTAGTGTTTACCCAACTCATCTATTCGTTAGTAAGAGCAGACAGAATCCCGGATTTCTGATATCCTATACTGCAGGGATGAGCCGTTAGTGTTTACCCAACTCATCTATTCGTTAGTAAGAGCAGACAGAATCCCGGATTTCTGATATCCTATACTGCAGGGGTGAGCCATTAGTGTTTACCCAAGTCATCTATTCGTAAGTAAGAGACAGAATCCCGGATTTCTGATATCCTATACTGCAGGGGTGAGCCGTTAGTGTTTACCCAACTCATCTATTCGTTAGTAAGAGCAGACAGAATCCCGGATTTCTGATATCCTATACTGCAGGGGTGAGCCGTTAGTGTTTACCCAACTCATCTATTCGTTAGTAAGAGTAGACAGAATCCCGGATTTCTGATATCCTATACTGCAGGGATGAGCCGTTAGTGTTTACCCAACTCATCTATTCGTTAGTACGAGCAGACAGAATCCCGGATTTCTGATATCCTGTACTGCAGGGATGAGCCGTTAGTGTTTACCCAACTCATCTATTCGTTAGTAAGAGCAGACAGAATCCCGGATTTCTGATATCCTATACTGCAGGGATGAGCCGTTAGTGTTTACCCAACTCATCTATTCGTTAGTAAGAGCAGACAGAATCCCTGATTTCTGATATCCTATACTGCAGGGATGAGCCGTTAGTGTTTACCCTACTTCTTAAAAAAAAATCAGATGACTCAGCATTTCAAATACTGGCTACATGTAAACATGAACAATTTACTACCAGCGCTCTTCGCGGGTTAGAGCGTGACCTATATAGGGGCTATCGATAAACGCATAGTAAACAGTAAGTCGGATAGAGTATATGAAGAGAAATATTCACCATTACTCCGAGGACTTTAAAAACCCCTTTGTAAAAAAACTGAAAAAAATTACCTTAAGTTTAATATTCAATTCTTTATTAGTGATAATGGCCACCGGCCCATACACATATAAACATATAATACATAATCAATATAACACATGATTTGGTTAACGGACATCAAAAACATGTTTTCTTTTCTCAAATGCATAATATATAAACATCGCTAAATTAATAATGACATTTCGTTTTGTTGAAGACATAAGTAAATAAAATTTGTGTATATTAGGTTGTTCATAATATTTCCTTTGCAAATACAATACTCTTAAGTCATTATACAATGAACATCGCAAAAGAAAATGGTATTCGGTTTCAATATCATCTTTACAATATACACAAATACGCTGCTCTCTAGGCAATTTCATATGCCTTCCTTTTTCAATAAATAAACAATGTGATGATGTACGTAAAGACACATACGCAGCTCTAAACTTAATGTATGTTAGAACATTTAGATAGTTTTCGAATTTAAAATCATTCTTAAAATGGTTATAATAAAACAGTTTTTTATTGCCTTGTACCATCTGAGACCACTTTTGTAAGTATTGATCTTTTAGTCTTGTTTCATATCGGCTTATAAACAACTGTTCATTTTCCACACTTTGCCTCTCCCAAATATATCCAAAACCATTTGAATATAGATTCATTTTCAGCTTTGTAACCCAATTGTTATAACCATAACTATCTAAGTTTCTAAGCATATTATAACATTGTTTTACATATCTATCATCTGGCATGTTTAATATTTTAATCCAATACTTGATGATCTTTTTGTGTGCTGTTATATACATAGGATACCTTTCACAATCACCTACAACTACAGCATTGCATGCTTTTAGTGAAGCTGACATAAATCGTTTGCATGCATAGATATGGACGCGTTCAATTGTGTCTATATAATCATGTCCCCATATCTCTGCACCATATAATAGTATTGGTCTTATTTTTGTTTCGAACAATTTAAAATACACATGCTGAGGCATTGGACATAAACTTCGTAACGAAGACAATAAAGAGATTAAAACTCGTTTTGCTTTTATCGCGAGATTTTCCGCCATTTGTAACATAGACAATCGGCACGAAAAATGTAATCCAACATAGCTAAATCCATTTACAGTGTCAATCTGTTTACCGTCATAATACCATTTTTCAGCTCTTGCCAGTTGCCCACCATTTTTAAAAACAACAATTTTAGTTTTCTTTACATTAACCTTCAACTTCCATGTCGAACAATAATCATATAGTACATCAAGTTGTTTTTGCAAACCACGTACTGTGTCAGTAATTAAAGCGACATCGTCGGCAAAAAGTAGTAGGAATATTTCTGTAGTGTCTGGAGACAACTGGATTCCATGGATGCCACAATTTAAAATTTCTGTACTTAATTCATTAATGAATAATGAGAAAAGTATTGGGCTAAGCACACATCCTTGACGAAGTCCTATTGGACAGTCAAACGAATTCGTAAGCTTATTATCACTTACTCGAACACTTGCTTTAACATGTTTGTATATACATTGTATAGACTTGTATAGACGCCCTTTAAGTCCTTGTCTTTGTAGCAACGTAAACAATTTATTTCTCACAACCGAGTCAAAAGCTTTCATAAAATCTACAAAAGCTACATATATTGTTTTTCTTTTCTTACATAAATATTTACTAATGAGAGCATATAATATAAAGCCATTGTCAATAGTCGAATAACCGGAACGAAATCCACCCTGTGCCTCCACTATTTTATCAAAAATCAATGCGTAAAATGTCACTCGTTTAGCTAGGATACTAATATAAACTTTGCTAAAAGAGTCTAACAAGGCTATACCCCGGTAGTTGTCCGGATCATTAATTGGCCCCTTCTTGTGCAAAGGTATCAGAATAGATTCTGCCCAACTGTTTGGGAATTCACCTGATACAAACAACCTGTTAAATAGCTTAAGCAGGTATGGCATTATAATATCTATACTGTATATAAAATGTTCAGAAATTAGAATACCAGCAGAAGCCTTATTCTTCTTCAAATGTTTTACTGCACTTAAAATCTCATCAGACGATATTTCAGAATTAAATATAATGTCTTCTATCTCTGTTATTGGTGTATCATCATCTAAATCAAACTCGATGTCATTATCATTATTATCATCAATGTCAAACTGATTAAATAACTGACTGAAATGATTGAACCACTCAGATTCTGATATTCGAGGCTTTGAAGTTTTACTTGAAGCACATTGCTTAACTTTATTCCAGAACTTCCTCGGATTGTCTATTGATGCAACAATGTCATCTAAAGTTGACATGTTATGACATCTCTTTTTTGTTTGACACAAGTTTCTAAAATCTCGCTTAGACGAAACATAAGTTTGTAAGTCTTCCTCTGTCCTAGATTTTCTAAACAGTCGTAGACAATGATTTTTAATACGTTTGAGACATTGACACTCTTTGTCGAACCATGTATTGATATTATTCCTGCCACTGACTTGCTTTTTAAATCTCTTGAAATTGACACATGCTTCTTCGATGATCTTCACAAAATCAAAGATAATAGTATTTATGTTCACATTTTGGTCATCCATTAACAGAGCAAGAGTATCAAAATAACCATTTAATACATATTGTTCAAGTACCATTTTATAATCACTCTCATTTTCTTCATTCAAAATATACTTGTAAGCACCACTTTCTTGTTCATCATTGTCAATGCTTTGTAAATTAATATTACACGAGAGCAAACATTTCAATGGTAGATGTTTACATTCCGTTCTTTCTTCTACATTAAAGTCCGCAATTTGTTCAGCCAAATTCGTAGATATCAAGAAATAGTCAATAACGCTACACCCATTTGAACTGACATATGTAAAATGGCCAATTCCTTTATCACCACCAAATATCTTATTTCAAAATCAGTTGCGAGTATATATCATTTTATTTTTAAATTTGGTTATTGTGAAGAATCAAAAAACGGATTTTGAGTATGTGATATACGAGCGCTATAGTGGGGCGTTTGTTTCAGCCAAATATTTTTTTGGACTTTTCAGACAAAATTCAGCTGGTACCTAAAAAGGTTGTATATCGTTAAAACAAAAAAAATTAGTGGTAAATAAAAAAAGAAATCACATGCGAAAGTTGATTTTGAATGCAAAATTCTGCTGTATGACAAATTAGATAATACAATGAGTTTTCTTAATTATCCTCTGTCCCAGTAAAAAGGAGAAACGCCCCATCTAAAAAGCATTTTGGCTGTAAAATATTTAACTGATTTTCAAGACTAAGATATCTTTATTTACCACTAAACATTCCAGTTCCAGTGATATATAAGTTATGTACGTTTTATTAAAAATGCTTATGTAATTGCTGAAAAACCTTTCACTGAAGCAAGCGCCCCGAACAAGAGTTCAACAATGCATGTAAGAATTATGGAAACTATAATCAGCAAAAATAGAAACGTCCCCAACTTTACCCACATATTTAGACACAATGAAATTATATTTTATTTAATCTTATATGCCAATACCTTTGTTAAAGGCCAGCACTGTCATGAAAACAACTGTCTTTGAATCAAACTTGTGGGCCAACTTATTCCCCTTGATTTGGGTTAAACAGCATTTCCGGGTCTTGTGGTTAAAACTTTGAGTTAACACAGTTTTGTTATATTGAAATAAACAGAGAATGACCTCATCACCACAAAAACAGAGAAAAGACGCTGAACTTTCACTCATTTTTGCGCCATACAGCTTTCAAGAACGAATATTTTCAGATTATCTCCCTTTATAATACAAATATAGTGATTTCGCAATTTGAATAAAACATGTTTTAGCAGAAACAGACAAACTTTGGTTTTTGATGTTAGTTGATGATTATTAATATTGATCAGAATGATTGAGCGATAAGTATAAAATGATGAAATTGTATCTAGATTGGTGTACAAAGTGTAACAAAGTCAACCCTATGCAAATCACAGCTTAAAAGCGGGACGTTTCTATTTTTGCTGAGTATATACAAGTTCTTCAGATACTTGAATAAAATATATCGCCTTATATTTTAACCAGCACACGATAATCCAGAATTATTTTTCTTATGGATTTGCACATTGGTTATTTAAATTCGACTGTTAACATGTAGTACACAATTTAAAAAATAATAATACAATTAGGAGTTTCTTTGTTTATTCTATCATAGGCTTACGTAGTTTATAAGTTCTATATAACACAGACCTAATAACAAATAGATTGGACACTACGAAAATTATCTAAATTTCACGTGGCACAGTGCAAAAAGATCACAAAATAAATCCCAACTTTAAACACACATATCATGAAGAGTTTTATAGATACAAGTTTCATTCATGCCAAATACCATCACAAATTTAATTTTCTTTCCAATGCTATTATTTTATTTTCTCTTACATTTTGAGCAAAAAAGGAGTTTGACGGAAACTTTGACCATATCAAAACCTTGATTTTGAAGAGAAAGGCGAAATATTATGATATTTTTAATTTTAGCCATCTTGTTATACTATAGGTTATTGAATTTGTATGGCTAAATATTACTTGGAACGAGTTGTTTTGGCAAAGGACGACGAGCTTGCGAGTCGTCCTGCGCCAAAACAACGAGTTCCAAGTAATATTTAGCCATACAAATTCAATAACATTTTTATTGTATACTTTCATATTGTTTTCGATCAATGTTAATTGTATGACTATTACTTTTCATTGTATTTGTGTTATTTTTTATAGCTTTTGATGGAATTCCTGTCTTGTCATTCAGATTCATTTTGTGTGGATGATTATTTTGCGCGAAAACGACGTCGACGTCGGATGACGTCATTGAAAACAACAAGCGATTTTCTAAAGTTTGTTTACCATTCGATAACGTTAAAAACAGTGGGTGAGTGACCATTTCAATTATTTTATCAATTTCTGCCATAAAAGGTCGAACAATAAAAACACGTATTTTGTTGTTGACACTATAGAAAGGATTCCGTTATTTTATTTGAAAGTAGTTCCTTATTTCTATTTCGCGGCTCTTAGCAAGCACGAGAAAAAGTTCCCGTGCAATATCAATGCGTGCAATATCGTAGAATATTGCACACTTAGCTCAATGCAAACTGAACGGGACAATATGAAAGTATACAATAAAATTTCTTATGTTGAAAATAAACAAATTATTATAATCCCATTTTGCTATTCACTATGAATCTTTTGAATGTATTCTCATCAAAATCAGTGAATAATTGAGAGAGGAGATAGAACGAAAATTTAAGGTGCCATGTGATATTTTGGTTACTTCATTGGTTAAGGTAGGAAGTTTCTGTTTATTAATATGTCTGTGTATATAATCATCAATAGGTATACTTCAATATACAAAGGAAATCATTTTATTTGCAATATTCAACAAAGACTTAATAATTAATCATAAAATTGTATACGAATACCTGTCTCCTTATAATCGTCGTTGGTGAAGATAACATCATTTTGATTATTGACGCTTATCACGTGGTATGCACCGCTTCGACTCACTTTACATTCCCGTGTTCGCGAGTAATAACCGGCAACCAAACAACCCTCCGCCATGCATGCTGAAGAACAGTCGTTAAGCGACAAGTCGTGGTGTGTCTTATAGGAGTCCAGTAATGCTTTCCCGTGTGTTATTTTATAATGTTGTTTATACGATGATGCATCAGTCATATTTAAATGAACAACAAAAACCGCCATCCATAAAACATGGCCATGAACCATTTCTCCAATTCCGACCATGTTGACGACTTCCTGAACGCTTCCTCTCAACTGGAACTTCATCAGTAATACAAGCGGTTATATTCAGTCATTTTCCTTCGTGTCTGCATCTTATTCGACGGGTAAATTTCCATAATATTACAGAAAGCCACGCCTACATGCGCATAGACGATATTTAATAATTAGTGATTATTTAACTGCTGGAATCGAACACGTACATATTTGATATATTTAATCAACAAAAAATAAATACTAGTAAAAAACAAAACGCATGCAAACATAGCAATTTTTAAAACGCAATATAGTACGACTTCTGTGTTTACATATCAATTAGTATTATTATCGTACAATCAAAACAACTTAACACCCCTTAATTGACGTATCGCCATTCATAAATATTCATGAGCTAATTATAGCTGTAGCCAATAAAATCACAGAGATTTGACACAGTCAGCCATTTTCTGCCCAAACAAACAATGGTGTCAGACAGGTAAAACAATAAAGCAAAACAACGGGAGATGACACAATATCACCCGCCGAGTAAGTGTGTTCGGTGTTAGGTGAAATGGGTTAATTGTTTATTAGGGCAGGTCTGACGTAATTTGCAAGACAGCTCTGCCAATATGTAACCTGGGGACGTGTTTGCACTTACAAATCTGGGTCAAATTGATCGATAATGCATTTCAACATACAGTGCTTTTAAAAAAAAAAAAAATCAAAAATCAGAAATGCTCGAAATTACATCCCCTCGAAACTGTCTTTTTGGAAAGAATCGCGAAATTTAATCCCAACGAAATAAAATGATTTCACAGTATAGGGAAATCCTTCACGAGTGGTAGACGTGTGGTTCTTTTCACGAACGAGCGCACGCGAATGAGTGAAAAAACAAAGCACGTCTACCATCAAGTGGAGGATTACCGAATAATCGATCCCAGCAGTTAAACAATCTATTTATTATATTTTAAATTACGTTTTTGCAAACAAATATTCGCTTTATTGAACGTTATCGGCGGATGACATTAACGTCGCGACGTTAGTTATTATTGTGTTCTAAGTTAGCAACGTTAGTTATTATTATGTTCTGAGTTAGTTATTAATATTTAGCGATTATGAATATTCTTGCTCTGAGAAATCCCGATCTTTCACGCATAGAAATGTAATAAAGATGTATTAATAGCCGATTACAATTGACGTTTGTCAGTAACCAAAAAACGGATCACGTGCTCTGCATGAGTTGAATTTAAATGCGTTTTCAGGGTTCGACACTAACATTTGTTTGTGTGGGATCCGACTGAAATCCCTACTTTGTACATCTGGGTGCCAACTTCAAAATTAGGGATCTCACGTAAAACAAAGAGCATTTAAGTCTGGCCTAATAAGCGCCTAGCGAGAGCGATTAATATTAGGGATTCTCGATAATAGAGGTAGAACGAAAGACAAACTGAATTACCTTTTCGGACAATTTTTGTGCTCGATTTTTGGGGGATTTTCGATTAAATAATCTATAAAGTGTGTTCTTAATAAGAAACTGACGGCAAAATCAGGGTTCCCCAGTGGAATCCCCAGCTTATAGATCCTGGGACACTGTTAATGAAAACCCTGCGTTTTACGGCGCACCAACACGAACATGTTATATGGCGCCAACAAGAATGACAATTCCAGACCGACCAATGACAATTCCAGACCTTCCAGACCGACCAATGACAATTCCAGACCTTCCAGACCCACCAATGACAATTCCAGACCTTCCAGACCTTCCAATGACAATTCCAGACCTTCCAGACCGACCAATGACAATTCCAGACCTTCCAGACCCACCAATGACAATTCCAGACCCACCTTACATCGAGATAAAAAAACATGCAGAATGCGCCTAGAACCTGCAGAAATGCAGCGTTGCTGCAATTTATATTGTAAACACTCCATTTTCGATGGAGCCACGATCGTTGTTTTCTGTCATCACTCAAGCTGCACATGAAACAATACAGTAGTAATGGAGACCGGAAGTGACCTATATTTCGTCGAAAGTAGGTCACAGCAACCCGAAATTTTGCACCTGATGTTAGATGCATACAAGGAACATTCAAGTGAAGTTTGGTGAACATCCTGCAAGAAAGAAGCAAGATACGCATGCCGTAGCGGAGACCGGACGTGGCCTGTATTTCGTCAAAAGTAGGTCACAGCGACCCACAATTTTGCACATGATGTAAGATGCATATAATGAACATTCTGGAGTTTGTTGAAAATGCATGTCGTAGTGGAGACCAGACGTGACCGATTCGTCCAAAGTAGGTCAAAGCGATCCGAAATTGAAGTGATGTTGGATCCGAATAATGAACATTCTGGATCAGTTTGGCTGTACAAGATGTAACGTTTGTATTAGTTGCTGGTGTTGGCGAATATGTGCCTGATTGTTTTGACTGTACAAGATGTAACGTTTGTATTAGTTGCTGGTGTAGGCGATTATTTGCCTGATTGTTTTGACTGTACAATATGTAAAGTTTGTATTATCTGCTGGTGTAGGCGAATATTTGCCTGATTGTGTTGGCTGTACAAGATGTAACGTTTGTATTAGTTGCTGGTGTAGGCGAATATCTGCCTGATTGGTGTAGGCGAATATTTGTCTGATTGTTTTGACTGTACAATATGTAAAGTTTATATTAGTTACTGGTGTAGGCGAATATTTGCCTTATTGTTTGAAACTTAATGAATCTGACTAAACCGTTTGTATTAGTTGCTGGTGTAGGCGAATATTTGCCTGATTGTTTTGACTGTACAATATGTAAAGTTTGTATTAGTTGCTGGTGTAGGCGAATATTTGCCTGATTGTTTTGGCTGTACAAGATGTAACGTTTGTATTAGTTGCTGGTGTAGGCGAATATTTGCCCGATTGTTTGAAACTTAATGAATTTGACTAAACCGTTTGTATTAGTTGCTGGTGTAGGCGAATATTTGCCTTATTGACAGCGGGTGAGCCTGTGAGGCAAACTGACACCCTCACCCACCCACCCACCTTATTGCATAACAGTGCATTTTAAGCAGTATTCATTGACAAACTAAACAGATGGATACATACATAGTATAATGAAACCATTCTTTAATAGAATATATCAACATTATTGCGGTGTGATAATGCTATGTGAGTTATATTAGTATTTAACATGTATATAAAATATTCCATAAGTGTGCTAGTATATACTTAAAGTAACCGCTGGTAATACACTAACCACACCACATGTGATACAACCATACAACCGCTGTTTTGTGTCACCTGAAACGTTGGACATCAGAAAAGCTTACTACTGTAAATAATTTGGCTACTTATGTATTTGATGGTTTTAAAATTCGAAATGACATTTATTACAATCAAATACTAGTACTCTCCCAAGAGGTAATCTAACAACAATCTGTGACACATGGATTTGAAGAATGTTTCTCTTTCAAACAATTGTTTATAGTAAAACTTATACTGTTAGAAATATCATAATTAAAACTGATTTAGAATGTTAGTATATTGTACAAATTTGATATTATGTAATGTTTGTTACTGCCATCGACCTCTGCAATTGAAAATTGTTTGTGTATTTGTATACTTATGGACCAAATGGTCTACTGTATTTGTTGAATAAACTATATATTAAGTACTAGTAGTTGATGGTATAGGCGAATATTTGCCGGATTTAACGAACATTAATAAAGTTGTCTAAACCACAACAAAAAACAACAGTGTTTTGGGTAAATTCACCCCCACACCCCCAACCCCCCGCTATGCATTACAGTGACTTTTAAGCCGTGTTCATTGTCAAACGAAGCATATTGATGCTTAAACAGTATAGTGAATCTGTAAAAGTCGTACAGTCACGGCGGGATGTAAAAATAACAATATGAAACCATTCTTTAATAGAAAAATATCAACATGATTCTGGTTTGTTAATGATATGTGTGTTATATTAATTTTGTATTTCAATAAATAACATGTCGATAAGATGTTCCATTAAGTGTGCTAGTAGCTACTTAAAGAAACCGCTGGTAATACCATAACCACATGTGATACAGGCATACAGCCGTACAACATTTTGTCACCTGAAACTTTGTTATTTGCCGGATTTTATGGGTCACGTACTCAAAATCTATTCGGTCAATATGAATCTGGCCGCTAGACCATATGTTTTTGATTAAGAAACTGTAAAAGGCATACGAAGGGCGATCCTTTACATAACCTGTGATTTATCAATTGTCCTTTGATCTCTCAGCTTTGAATAGTTCCTGAGAGATTCGAAATTACAGCCTGGGCTTAAATGTAAATGAAAATAAAGGAACTGTATATCTAAATGTTACACAATTATGATATAGGAAAGCGGAATCCATTTAGTTATAGTTATAGTTTAAAGTTTTCTAGAGCAAGTGTGTTCCTTAAAGGACAATATCCGCGAGTTAAGCATGTACTAGTATTTACGGTGTTCTGTTAGGGCTATCGTACCATCGCGCATCGACCTTTTACAAGTCGATGCGCGATGGCACGATGGTACGATGGCGATGGTACGATGGTCCATCGCGTCATCGCCATCGTGCCATCGCGCATCGACTTTAAACGCGATGGTACGATAGTACGATGGTACGATGATCCATCGTACCATCGCGCTTTTACAAGTCGATGCGCGATGGCACGATGGCGATGGTACGATGGCGATGACGCGTTGGACCATCGTACCATCGCCATCATACCATCGTGTCATCGCCATCGTACCATCGCAGTCGATGTGCGATGTTGCATTGCCCCCAACTCCATCGTACCATCTCTCTATCGCCTTTCGGTTAGACATGCGCACATCAAAGCAAAACAAAAATGGAGGACATCATGGATGCAAAGATTAGACAATACTTTATGGCAATGTTTTCTTACCGAGAAATTCAATTTTTGCTGAGCCTAAATGAAGGGATAGATTTATAAAAGTATTGTCGAATCTTCGCATCCATGATGTCCTTCCTTTTTGTTTTGCTTTGGGGTTCGATCCCTGCCATGAGCATGTGTGTGTCCTTGATCAAGACATTTTATCTGAATCAGTGCTGGTTCTAGACACCGATAGTGATCAAAATAAGTTCAAAGAGTTTTCGTTATAATAGATGTAAAATAAATAGGTTTGAACTAATCTAGTTTGAATTCAATATATAGATTCTGAATCTAAAATCGGGCTTAAACTGCTTTTGACATGTACAGGACAACGTATCCGGTATGCATAACGTGGCGAGAATGTCAAGACATTGTTTTCGATGAATGAAATAATGTTTCTAAAAGATTTTCTCTTCAAATAATAGCTGATTGTGTGTGGCAGGCGATTTAATGTGCCTTAATACGTTTTTATATTTCCGTTCTTTCAAATACGAAGAATATAAATGTCGTGCAACGCCTTATTACACATTGTTTAGATTATTCAGAGCCGCTGCAAAGAGGGGAAGGATAGTAATCAGGAACTCGACCAAAAGATTACACGTATTAAAAGGCAGCTTTTCAGGAGACATTTCTAGTAAGCCGGTACAGGCTGGAATTGATATTTAAATGTATACATGAATTGTCCCATCTTAAGATTAGTGTCGTGTGCATGCAAACAGTTGACTCGGTGTAAATTAGCAACGGGCACATAAAATAAGACGCAGCACACAAGTTCGTTTGTTTTTTTGCAAATCTTGCTGAACTTCGTGGATGTATTATTTTTTTCGTTCGTGCGTTCTTACTTGTTTGTGTGTGGTTTGCGTGTGCGAGTGCGCGTTCGTGTTCGAAGGCAGTCGCGAATGTCATGACATTGGTTCTCGATTTGAGAACGGAGATATTTGCAGGAGCACATTTCCGCGTTTGTTAGAAAATTAGAAAATAGTTAACAGTATTACGTTTGTGGAAAATAATGCTATGGTCCCATACTGCCGTTGCAAAATGTTTCAAAATATAACGTACTCAGATAAGAAACAAAAACATGATGGCAATATGGATAAATCTGGGCCAACTCTCAATGATATAGTTTGAACCTCTCAGTACGATGTACGACATAATATACCAATATGTTTGTATATATACTGAACCAAACAGCTAATGCCAGCAGACAATACCTTTAATATCTCAATAATAACAATCAATAAATCAAAACAAATTTCATTCTGAACGAGACAAATATCTTGTCAATAACGACTGTAAATTAAAACAAGAGCTGTCGGAGAACAGCGCAGCTCGACTAGTCGATTTTTCAGAGAATGATAAATTATATAGCTAGTATATACCATCAGAAAACAAGGCTACAACTAGAGTTATCACTGAAAGTGATTAATACCCCCACAATACCGCCGTGTCACATAAATATGGCAACCACAAGAAAACAATGGTCTAGTTCAAACATATTTTTTCCAATAAATGTATACGGAAATGGGGTCGGGCCACAAGTTACATTAGAAATCCGGCCCTCCCGCTACAAAATATACATACAATTTAGACAACGGCAAACAAATTATTTAAACTACAAAATTTGAAATAAACAGGAAAACAAAATAATGAGAGAGAGAGAGAGAGAGAGAGAGAGAGAGACAGACAGACAGAGGCAGAGAGAGGAGAGCGAGTTTTCAATATTGTTAGTGATCAGGGAAGAAGATTAACAATAAATTGCATATTACACCGTTCAAGTCAACGATGTATAAGTGTAATAAAAAGAGACATGGTTATGAAGAGGATGCATTATAAATTGTTTAAATTTAATACAAACCCAAATTAGCAGGTTCTTCAGAGTTGACTGTAGCATTTTTTTGGGCAAATTCTAAGTTGAAAAGGGGCAATAACTCCATCAAAAATTGGTGGTTTGTAACCAAAGTCGAACTTGACCTGTATTTTATGGTCTTAAACCAGTGTACCAACAATTATTTAAATCCGTTGACCCTTTCACGAGTTATCGACCGGACACCGTTTTTTGGGCAAATTCTAAGTTGAAAAGGGGCCATAACTCCGTCAAAAATTGGTGGCTTGTAACCAAAGTCGAACTTGACCTATATTTTATGGTCTTAAACCCGTGTACCAAACATTATTTAAATCCGTCGACCATTTCATGAGTTATCGTCCGGACACCGTATTTTGCGCAAATTCTAAGTTGAAAAGGGGCCATAACTCCGTCAAAAATTGGTGGTTTGTAACCAAAGTCGAACTCGACTTGTATTTTATGGTGTTATACCCGTGTACCAAATATTATTTAAATCCATCAACCCTTTCATGAGTTATTGTCCACCGTTCAAGTCAAATATGTATAAGTGTAATAAAAAGAGACATGGTTATGAAAAGGATGCATTATAAATTGTTTAAATTTAATACAAACCCAAATTAGCAGGTTCCTCAGAGTTCACTGTAGCATTTTTTTTGGCAAATTCTAAGTTGAAAAGGGGACATAACTCCGTTAAAAATTGGTGGTTTGTAACCAAAGTCGAACTTGACCTGTATTTTATGGTCTTAAACCCGTGTACCAAAAATTATTTAAATCCGTCGACCCTTTCATGAGTTATCGTCCGGACACCGTTTTTTTGGGCAAATTCTAAGTTGAAAAGGGGCCATAACTCCGTCAAAAATTGGTGGTTTGTAACCAAAGTCGAACTTGACCTATATTTTATGGTCTTAAATCCGTGTACCAAACATTATTTAAATCCGTCGACCCTTTCATGAGTTATCGTCCAGACACCGTTTTTTGGGCAAATTCTAAGTTGACTCCGTCAAAAATTGGTGGTTTGTAACCAAAGTCGAACTTGACCTGTATTTTATGGTGTTATACCCGTGTACCAAATATTATTTAAATCCATCAACCCTTTCATGAGTTATCGTCCGGACACCGTAAAAACCAACAGACCGACCGACGGACCGACCGACAAGCTCACTCCTATATACCACCACAAACTTCGTTTCGTTTGTGGGGGTATAACAATGTGGGGTGGGGTTGGGGGCACAACATAACTATGTGTAGGAATTGACCAAAACTACACAGAAATATGTAAAAAATAAAATAAAAATATAAAAAATCGAGTTTTGAGTGGGGTGCGGGATGGGGGTGGGGGAGAGGCGGGTGTGGGTGGTGGGGGGAGTGGGGGCAGTGAGGGCAACATATATGTGTAAGAAGCTATGTAAGAATTCACCAAAACAACACAAAAGTATGTAAAAAAAAAAAAATCGAGGTTTGTGGGGATGGGGGAGAGGCGGGGGTGGATAGGGCAACATATATGTGTAAGAAGCTATGTAAGAATTGACCAAATAAACATAGAAATATGGTAAAACAAAATAAAAAATATTTCGATGAGGGGGCGAGGTGGGGGGGGGGGGGGGGGAGGGGTGGGGGAGGTGGGGGGGGGGGGGCAAGATATCTATGTGTAAGAATTGACAAAAAAAATCGAGTTTCGAGTGGGTGTGGAGCCCATGCCCCAATATCGGAGAAGTATGAATAAGATGCATAATGGTATAAGAAATCCCAAACCGAAATTATAGATATATACCTGCTTACATGCAAACCTAGATCTGCCTTTATTGCACATTGTATGGGCCATCACAATTTGGGTTCCATGGGAGCCCAGGGGTTACAGGAACCAAAATTACTTAAGCAGCCCTTAAGATAATGCTATAAGGAAGCTAATGGCCAAATTTGGTTGTGCTAGGGTAAGAATTGTAAGAGATATACTTGTAAACACAGCTTACACGCAAAATTTGATGTGAAATGGGACACATTTTATGGGCTATCATAATTTGGGTTCCATGGGAGCCCATGGGTTACAGGAACCAAAACTGCTTATGCAGCCCTTAAGATAATGAACGACAAAGTGATCCCTATGTATCGCATTTTTCTCCGAAAAGACGACACAAAAAAGTAGCAGATGTGGGGCCATTTGATAAAATCAATGGCCATTAAAGCTTAAATACTGCATTTAGAGGAAAATTAACATCGTATTTGAATAGCTTATATGCATTACATATATAGGGTGCCTTGCCACAAATGAAGTCTGATTTGGGCCATCACTTTGGGTTACCACCGGTGTTTCACAAAATGAGTTTGTCCCATGCCAGCAATACCCTGGAAGTACGGTAAAATTGTTATTTCTAATTCAACAAACTTCTGAAATACTAAACCGATTTCAAACAAGAGGCCCAAGAGGTATTGTATCACTCTACTTGCTATATGGAGACTGTGGTAGGTAACACTACAGTGCTATGCGCAACTAGGCTTGGTACTGATCATTCCTGCCAAGTTTCACTGAAATCCAGCCAGGGGTTCAGAAAAACTAGTCCAGATAAAGTTTGTGCATAAGGGGCCATAACTCTGTCAAAAATAATTCAACCGGAACATGGCAATGATATGCGCAACTTGCCTTGATACTGATCATCCCTGCCAAGTTTCAATTAAATCTGGCCAGGGGTTCAGGAAAATTAGTCTGTGCAAAGTTAGTGTATTAAAATCTTTAAAGGGCCACAACTCTGCCAAAATTCATTTAACCGGAACATGGCTATGATGTGCACAACTAGGCTTGATACTGATCATCCTTGCCAAGTTACGCTTAAATTCGGTCAGGGGTTCAGGGGAACTCTGCTGTTATTGGTCCGAACTGCCTGGTTTTCCAACTCATCCGAGTTTTCATTGATATCAATATGGTAAAGTTTGAAAAAGATCGAATGAAAAATGGTCCGAACTGGCTGGTTTTCCAACTCGTTTCGAGCTTTCATTGATATGAACAATCTCGTAAAGTGTAATAAAGATCGGGTGAAAAATGAAGGCCCTATCGCGTTAACGAGGCAAAATATAGTCATTTTAACTAAATCATGGGCCATAACTCCAGTGTAACGGGTCCAAACTGGCCGGGTTTCAAACTCATCCGAGCTTTCATTGATATCCACAATCTGGTAAACGAAGACTATCGTGTTTACGAGGAAAAATATAGCAATTTTAACTAAATCAAGGGCCACAACTCCGGTATTACTGGTTCAAACTGGCAGATTTTCGAACTCGTCCGAGCTTTCATATATGAACAATCTGGTAAAGTTTGAAAAAGATTGGATGAAAAATGAAGGCTCTATCGTGTTAACGAGGCAAAATATAGCAATTTTAACTAAATCAAGGGCCAAAACTCTGGTGTTACTAGTCCGAACTGGCTGTTTTTCAAACTCCTCTGAGCTTTCATTGATATCAACAACCTGGTAAATTTTGAAAAAGATAGACGAAAAATGAAGGCCCTATCGTGTTAACGAGTTAAGGGTTAACGGACGGACGTACGACGGACGCCTTCTGGAAGAAAAGTGCCGTCTTAACATTAGCCACCAAGTGCATTTTTCAGATGGTGCTAGCAGCCAGGAAGCTGTTTGGCCGATGTTGCTCATATATTATTTTTTGTTCAATGCACTTCCAGAGGCGTATCCAAGGAGGGGGATGGGCGAGTGGGGCGCCCCACCTAAAATCTGAAATTTATGAAAATTCATATATTCAAAGGGATATAACTCTGGCATTATATTTGCGATCTGGCTGGTAATCGAACTTGGCCATGATATTGTGGTCATAAACATTATCCCAAACCATGTAGTCAATCTACATATATGCAGGCGTTGTCTTTTAGATGATTGGAAACCAAGCCTTCAAGCCGATGTTCGCCCGCCGACACTGCATGATGGTTGAATTTGGGTTTTACAACACAAGAAAGGTTATACGGCACCGAATAGGGATGATCATGCCAGGCTCATCCTCCATTTTCATCTAGATAAAATATGGAGGATGGGCCTAGAACCTTCTAACCTGCAGAACTGCAAATTCTATTGTAGACACTCCATTTACGATGGAGCCACGTTTCCACATTAGCGTATACGGTGTCATGAAAAAGACCTTGAATGAGCTTGATAAAAAATGACAAAATGAACATGAAGTGGGGTCCTACCCATCTGCCTCTAGCGGGATTTGCAGTGGCTGTATTCTACCCCGGCAACCACAACGCTGCGTGAAAAAATAATATGACCCATTTTCGAAAAGCGGGCATCGGACATACAACAAGAGGCCCAAGAGGGCCTGTGGACGCTCTACTGGGTAAAACAGCTCTTATAGATTTAGATAGATATAGCTAGATATAGCTCTCTTCTCCTATAGATCAAAATTGTGGCCTCTGGAGTGCCCACAAGCAAATTCCAATATTGACCTAGTGACATAGTTTTTTGATCCCATGTGACCCATTTTGAAACTTGATCAAGATATAATTCAGATAAACAATCTGAGAAAGTTTCATCAAGATCTGGTCAAAAATATGGCGTCTAGAGTGTACACAAGGTTTTTCAAGTATTTGACCTAGTGACCTAGTTTTTGACCCCATGGGACCCATTTTCGAACTTGACCAAAATATAATTAAGACAACATTTCGACAAAGTTTCATCAAGATCGAGTCAGAAATATGGCCTCTAGAGTGTACACAAGGTTTTTCAAGTATTTGACCTAGTGACCTAGTTTTTGACCCTGTGTGACCCATTTTCAAACTTTAGCAAGCTAAATTTGTCTATTTGAGACAAATATTCTGACAAAATTGCATTAAGATCGGGTCAAAAACATGGCCTCTAGAGTGTACACACGTTTTTTCCAAAGTTTGACCTAGTGACCTAGTTTTTAATACCACGTGACCCATTTTTGAACTTGACCAAGATATAATTAAGACAAACATTTTGACAAAGTTTCATCAAGATTGGGTCAGAAATACGGCTTCTAGAGTGTACACAAGGTTTTTCAAGTATTTGACCTAGTGACCTTGTTTTTAAACCCATGTGACCCATTTTCAAACTTGACCAAGATATAATTAAGACAAACATTCTGACAAAGTTGCATCAAACTCGGGTCAAAAATATGGCCTCTAGAGTGTACACAAGGTTTTTCCAATATTTGATCTAGTGACCTAGTTTTTAACTTCATGTGACCCATTTCCGAACTTGATCAAGATATAATTAAGATAAACAATTTGACAAAGTTTCATCAAGATTGGGTAACAAATATGACCTCTAGAGTGTACACAAGTTTTTTCAAGTATTTGACCTAGTGACCTAGTTTTTGACCCCACATGACCCATTTTTTAACTTGACCGAGATTTCATTGAAACAAACATTCTGACAAAGTTTCATGATGATTGCATCAGAAATGTGGCCTCTAGTGTACATAAGCAAAAGTTAACGGACAGACGGATGACCTAGTTTTTGACCCCATGGGACCCATTTTCGAACTTGACCAAAATATAATTAAGACAACATTTCGACAAAGTTTCATCAAGATCGAGTCAGAAATATGGCCTCTAGAGTGTACACAAGGTTTTTCAAGTATTTGACCTAGTGACCTAGTTTTTGACCCTGTGTGACCCATTTTCAAACTTTAGCAAGCTATAATTGAGACAAATATTCTGACAAAATTGCATCAAGATCGGGTCAAAAACATGGCCTCTAGAGTGTACACACGTTTTTCCAAAGTTTGACCTAGTGACCTAGTTTTTAACACCACGTGACCCATTTTTGAACTTGACCAAGATATAATTAAGACAAACATTTTGACAAAGTTTCATCAAGATTGGGTCAGAAATACGGCTTCTAGAGTGTACACAAGGTATTTCAAGTATTTGACCTAGTGACCTAGTTTTTAACCCCATGTGACCCATTTTCAAACTTGACCAAGATATAATTAAGACAAACATTCTGACAAAGTTGCATCAAGCTCGGGTCAAAAATATGGCCTCTAGAGTGTACACAAGGTTTTTCCAATATTTGACCTAGTGACCTAGTTTTTAACTTCATGTGACCCATTTTCGAACTTGATCAAGATATAATTAAGATAAACAATTTGACAAAGTTTCATCAACATTGGGTAACAAATATGACCTCTAGAGTGTACACAAGGTTTTTCAAGTATTTGACCTAGTGACCTATTTTTTAACCCCATGTGACCCATTTTCAAACTTGACCAAGATATAATTAAGACAAACATTCTGACAAAGTTGCATCAAGCTCGGGTCAAAAATATGGCCTCTAGAGTGTACACAAGGTTTTTCCAATATTTGACCTAGTGACCTAGTTTTTAACTTCATGTGACCCATTTCCGAATGTGATCAAGATATAATTAAGATAAACAATTTGACAAAGTTTCATCAAGATTGGGTAACAAATATGACCTCTAGAGTGTACACAAGTTTTTTCAAGTATTTGACCTAGTGACCTAGTTTTTGACCCCACATGACCCATTTTTGAACTTGACCGAGATTTCATTGAGACAAACATTCTGACAAAGTTTCATCAAGATCGGGTCAAAAATATGGCCTCTAAAGTGTACACACGTTTTTTCCAAAGTTTGACCTAGTGACCTAGTTTTTAACACCATGTGACCCATTTTTGAACTTGACCAAGATATAATTAAGACAAACATTTTGACAAAGTTTCATCAAGATTGGGTCAGAAATACGGCTTCTAGAGTGTACACAAGGTTTTTCAAGTATTTGACCTTATGACCTAGTTTTTAACCCCATGTGACCCATTTTCAAACTTGACCAAGATATAATTAAGACAAACATTCTGACAAAGTTGCATCAAGCTCGGGTCAAAAATATGGCCTCTAGAGTGTACACAAGGTTTTTCCAATATTTGACCTAGTGACCTAGTTTTTAACTTCAAGTGACCCATTTCCGAACTTGATCAAGATATAATTAAGATAAACAATTTGACAAAGTTTCATCAAGATTGGGTAACAAATATGACCTCTAGAGTGTACACAAGTTTTTTCAAGTATTTGACCTAGTGACCTAGTTTTTGACCCCACATGACCCATTTTCGAACTTGACCGAGATTTCATTGAGACAAACATTCTGACAAAGTTTCATGATGATTGCATCAGAAATGTGGCCTCTAGAGTGTACACAAGCAAAAGTTAACGGACGGACGACGGACGGACGACGGACGACGGACGGACGACGGACGACGGAAGACGGACAACACACGATCCCATAAGCTCTGCTGGCCCTTGGCCAGTAGAGCTAAAAATGGCACTGATGTCTCGCTTTTTAGCTCTATATTGTAAAATCACCCCTATCCTAAACTTTCACATTTAAAGGAACTAACCTGCCTAATAATAACAAAATTACACTACAAAACCGTTTATCATAACTCCATCCAGGTGACAATGTATATGTGCAGATTAAAAGTATAGGTTTATTAACGGTTCTTAAAATATCCGTGATAATATGCGTAAAATGAATTACCGGTATGAGTTGGTAACTCTTAATTCGACCCTCCAGTTTTAGGATTTGGCTTGGCTGGTTAAAGCCAATTATATTGTGTCTGTAGAGTTTGGATTCTCAAAATATGCAAGTTATACAGTAATTTGCAAGACATACTGGTACACAAGAAGCACAATAGGCAGTTCTTTAAGGAGTCCCAACACGTGCTGCCCATGTGGAGCGAAGCGATGTTGCATATGCCCGTACATCATGGAGTCTGACACGTTCACCGATGTAAACGGGAATACATACAAAGTGAGGAACTTGATCACCTGCAAATCAACCAATGAAGTTTATGCAGTGTACTGTAGGTGTTGCCAGGGATACATCTATGTGGGAGAGACGGGCGACACCCTGTATCAGAGACATTTGCTGAACCTATCCCGAATACGGACACTATACAACGATCCGGTGGCAGTACACTTTTACACATATGGACACAGTGTCCGTGATTTTAGAGTGATGGGTTTGGAGAAACTGAATGGGAACGAGCAATACCGGAAAACCATTGAGCAGTTATGGAAGAGTAAGCTGCGAACATACCGGCCATATGGCGTCAATCTGAAAGAATAGCGCGCCATTACACTCGACGTTATGACACAACGTCACGTCCGTTTTACTTGTATACACCGAGTAGTAAATTAGCCCTGATGAAGGACCCGAAAGCTTGGCGGAGTTAAAAAATTTAACATAGAGTCTATTTTTATATATATATATATATACCTCGTCATCAGTAGGTTTAGAAACGCTGTACATATGTTGTAAAATTTGGCGTTTGTTGGTGGGATAGCTACTTAAAATGAATATTTTTCAGACTTGGTTTTCGAGAAAAGTATAAGACTCATTTTTGGCATTTTGCATACAATTTCAGTACAAGTTTAATCACAAAAGTCTATTAGTAAATTCTATTAATTTTATTTTATATAAATTCAATGATCTTACTCTATGAACATATGAAGGGAAAAAAGGATTTATGTGGAAACAGAGTGGAATTAAGAGATAACCATGCTAAGATTTTCAAACTGGGATGGTATGTGAGTGGTTTTACGGTCTGAAATTTCGATTTGCGGCGACGCGGTAGTGGAGACTTAAAACGTAATTTCAGACCATAAAAACATCTCAAATTGAAAATCTTAGCATGGTTATCTCAATTCTAACGCTTTTCCATTCAAATGCTACAAATATAAAATCAAAATCATTCATATACACCTGTTTTTCTATGAAAACTCAAATTCAAGGGTGACAGCATTTTGTTGACATCATCCAATGACATCGTTTGCATCAACGTTATGTGACATCATATATTTTTCAGACGGTAATTCGGGAGGTTTAACGGTCGCAAATTGAGAAGTAACCAATGAAGCAACGGGTTTCATATTTAGTTGCATAAGAATACGCCTTTTCCTACCTTTGACATGTTTGAGTGCATCCGAAAAGAACACGATATATTTGGGGAAGAAACATTTTCCTGGATTTTTTTTCAAAATTTCTGTATTGTTTATAATAGCAAATATAGTGTAGGTCAAGATAATAATAAAACAATATTAATATGTTGTGATACTTGATTTTGAGTAAAAGGAAATGTATAGCCTTTCCATACCGGTAACATCTTTTTGACTTAAATTGAACTGAATTGGGTTTTAAGGCGCACCTGAACACATAAAAAGGTTATATGGTGCCTAACAGGCATGAACATGCCAGGCTCATCTTCCATGTACATCGAGATCAAATATGGAAAATGGGCCTAGAATTTTCTCACCCTGAACTGCAGAGTTGCTGCATATTCTATCGTAGAAACTCCATTTACTCTGGAGCCACGTTTATTGTTTTTCTGCCACTGTTCTTTTGATGCGAGCAAGATAGCACCTGAAACAATGCAGGGATCATGATGAAGACCTTTAATGAACATGAACAAAAAATGATAAAATGAACATGAATTTGGGGGGATTCTACCCCTCTGCCTACCCCTCCAAAGGGATCTGCAGTGGCCCTATTATTTGCCCCGTGACCCACACGGGGCCGGAGGGACTATAAACCTTAGAATTACACACACACACACGCTAATGGAAGTCACGTGATCAGCCGAAAAGGTAAATAATGTGGGACTCATGTAAATGATATATCAGTAGAATGGAAAAAGTGGTTTCGGCTGAGATGTAGTTTGAAATTTACTTAAATTTGACCTAGTTTTAGCCATGGCGGCCATCTTGGATGACTGGCGGCTGAGAAAAACATAAATCTGAGAGGGACTATCCCAAATATCATGGTGATTAAGTTTCATCAAAATCCTTCAAGAGGTTTCAGAGAAGATGTCATTTTTAACCTTTTCCTATATAACTCTATGTAAACTTTGGGTCGCCGTGGTGGCCATTTTGATTATTCGACGATAACGAAAAACACAAACTTGATAGAGGCCAACCCAAGGAACATGTACATGATTTTTCAGTAAAATGGAATAAGTGGTTTCGTAGATGTCGTTTGAAATTTCCTTAAATTTGACCTAGTTTTAGCCATGGCGGCCATCTTGGATGACTGGCGGCCCCTAAAAACACAAATCTGAGAGGGGCCCTCACAAGTAACATTGTGTTTCATCAAAATCCTTCAAGCGGTTTCAGAGGAGATGTCGATTTTATAAAATGGAAGGACGACGGACGAAAAGTGATCACATAAGCCTTCCTGGCCAAGAGCTAAAACAGTGTTATATACTGGAACCCTTTGTAAAGAATGGCACAGATATACGACATCACACGATAATTAATTCTGGTTTCGGTTTAAATCAATATGGCAGTATCTCGCGGAAGTGTCCCACTTGTGTAAACGTGTTTTGCATGTAGAAACGGCATGTTATAAGGCAAAACAGTACCCTACCCAATGAATGATATGGACGGTTTTGATCATGAGTCAGACACTGTTTTTGTGAGAATATAGAAGAATGAGTCAATTTGTTGACATTATTTGATGGTACAAATGGATGATCGTTCTGTTTTCTTTTAATTTTTTATGTTACTTTCATTGAACATGTGACACATGATGACATGACAGTATACGAGCTCACACGATTCGATTGTAAGTCGAACACTATTTCCGACTCAATATCAAGAAAAACAGCCTTTCTTATACCTCCTTTGCAATCATACTGGAAACCAGCACATTGTATATAAAGTTCTTGCTTGGTTCAAGTGGTTACAATGAACATCAAACTGGTTCCCTGTTGCTATTGTTCGCACTTCATGTGCGTTTGAGGCAATGTAAAAACAGTACCAAATTGGGTAAATATCAAGTCCGATCCTATCTTTTGTACAATATTATGCATTCTGTCAACATTTTTTTACATACAATTTACAATTTGATAATATAATTTTAATACATGTATATTCATATATTGACTTTAATATTTATACTCATGAATGTATGGCTACATGTGTGTATTTACTTGAAAAAAGTGTAACAATTATAAGAAATTAATAAAACAATAAAAATAACAGTTCTGTAGATCTATACACGGAAATTTGGTTTAAAATGGTCTTCAACTGCAGACGTGTTACAGCTCGAGTTTCCAATGGTGCACACCTTCATAACAACAGATGGAGATTCGAGTATATTATTGCACTTATATTTGTATGATACAAATAACGTTGTTCCCTGGTTTCGACAAACATATAACTGTTATCTTTACGATATGGCATCAACCTGCGATTCTTGCTTTATTGTCATTAAAGCCTGCATCAGAACAGTGCTTACACTAGATGCCATGTCCCCACTGGATGTCATGTCCCCACTGGATGTCATGTCCGTGTCATTTCCCTGATTTTCTGACACATTATTATCCAATTTCTCTCTATTTTATCAATTTCATCATCAACACTATCCATTTTTGGTTGTTTGGTATCCAGTTTCTCTTCATTTTGACTAGTTTTACTATGGACATCTACTTGCTTAACAGTTCCCTGCTTGCCTTCATTTTGACTGGTTTTACAATCAACAACTTCCTGTTCACCAGTTCCCTGCTCAACTTCCTCCCGATTAATTCCAGCGACTTCACACCGTCTTGCATGCCTTCGTAGACTGGTCCTATACTGAAATGTTTTCCCACAAGCACATTTCTCATGCTGTTTAGCTTCATGCATTGCCATATGCCCATGTAAATTTAACAAGTTACTAAATTTTTTCCCGCACTTTTCGCACTCAAATTTACTCGAACTGAAATGAACGGAATCTATGTGCTTCCTCAATAGTTGCAGCGAATCACATACAGTCTGACAATAGTTACATATCAGCTCCCCATACTCGCCTTCTCTGGAATTTTCAAGTATTATGTCCGTATTCTGAATTATGGCCTCCATGTTTTCGTTTTGCTCAGCCGATTTCAAGGACTCTGGGTCGCCGTCTGTGGATTCCAGGTACAGCACGTGGTTGTCACATGACTGGTCAATCGGAATTTTCCTGCTCTCAAGTTCAATCTTGGAGCTATCCATCTGTAATAGATGGAGTAAATATAATTCAGAGCTGTATTAGATAGAAGACATAATTTCGGAGAGCAGTCATGAATGGTAAATATAAACGTAATAGTTAAAGCATTATTTTCCTCTTATATATGCGATTTATACTGCTTTTTGAGAGCCCCAGGCCCGAGAGTGCAGTATAAATTGCATACTAGTATACATGTACGAGAAAAATGTGTCAAACAGTATACGAGAAAAACATGCTTTAAATGTTTTGTACCATAGCTCTAAGACTTATGGTTTTCACAAAAGGTTGTCTGTACGTTATAGCACGGCTGAAATATACCGGCAGTTTATGCATGGGCCTTTATGTTTATCCAAATGTTTGTGGACAAGTCCTATAAAATCACAAGAACTTAAGTACACACACAGTTTTGTGTACAACTTGTGAATTAATGCATTTCTAAGTGATATCCGGTATTTTTAATGCATTATTAAGGTATGGAATAAGGTTATGGTAACCACAGCAACATGTACATGTATGCATGGGCAGCACCAAGGTTATGGTAACCACAGCAACATGTACATGCATGCATGGGCAGCACGAAGGTTATGGTAACCACAGCAACATGTACATGCATGCATGGGCAGCACGAAGGTTATGGTAACCACAGCAACATGTACATGCATGCATGGGCTGCACCAAGGTTATGGTAACCACAGCAACATGTACATGCATGCATGGGCAGCACCAAGGTTATGGTAACCACAGCATCATGTACATGCATACATGGGCAGCACCAAGGTTATGGTAACCACAGCAACATGTACATGCATACATGGGCAGCACCAAGGTTATGGTAACCACAGCAACATGTACATGCATACATGGGCAGCACCAAGGTTATGGTAACCACAGCAACATGTACATGCATACATGGGCAGCACCAAGGTTATGGTAACCACAGCATCATGTACATGCATACAGGGGCAGCACCAAGGTTATGGTAACCACAGCAACATGTACATGTATACATGGGCAGCACCAAGGTTATGGTAACCACAGCAACATGTACATGTATACATGGGCAGCACCAAGGTTATGGTAACCACAGCAACATGTACATGTATACATGGGCAGCACCAAGGTTATGGTAACCACAGCATCATGTACATGTATACATGGGCAGCACCAAGGTTATGGTAACCACAGCATCATGTACATGTATACATGGGCAGCACCAAGGTTATGGTAACCACAGCATCATGTACATGTATACATGGGCAGCACCAAGGTTATGGTAACCACAGCAACATGTACATGTATACATGGGCAGCACCAAGGTTATGGTAACCACAGCATCATGTACATGTATACATGGGCAGCACCAAGGTTATGGTAACCACAGCAACATGTACATGTATACATGGGCAGCACCAAGGTTATGGTAACCACAGCATCATGTACATGTATACATGGGCAGCACGAAGGTTATGGTAACCACAGCAACATGTACATGTATACATGGGCAGCACCAAGGTTATGGTAACCACAGCATCATGTACATGTATACATGGGCAGCACCAAGGTTATGGTAACCACAGTATCATGTACATGTATACATGGGCAGCACCAAGGTTATGGTAACCACAGCAACATGTACATGTATACATGGGCAGCACCAAGGTTATGGTAACCACAGCATCATGTACATGTATACATGGGCAGCACCAAGGTTATGGCAACCACAGCAACATGTACATGTATACATGGGCAGCACCAAGGTTATGGCAACCACAGCAACATGTACATGTATACATGGGCAGCACCAAGGTTATGGCAACCACAGCAACATGTACATGTATACATGGGCAGCACCAAGGTTATGGCAACCACAGCAACATGTACATGTATACATGGGCAGCACCAAGGTTATGGCAACCACAGCAACATGTACATGTATACATGGGCAGCACCAAGGTTATGGCAACCACAGCAACATGTACATGTATACATGGGCAGCACCAAGGTTATGGCAACCACAGCAACATGTACATGTATACATGGGCAGCACCAAGGTTATGGCAACCACAGCATCATGTACATGTATACATGGGCAGCACCAAGGTTATGGTAACCACAGCAACATGTACATGTATACATGGGCAGCACCAAGGTTATGGTAACCACAGCATCATGTTCATGTATACATGGGCAGCACCAAGGTTATGGTAACCACAGCAACATGTAATACACCGGCAGCACCGCAGGTCAATATGTTTTACTACTCGTTATGAAACTATGTATAAAATAACAAGCATTGTAAATATTGTGGGAAACATTATATTACAGTCGTTCACTTAGGGGAAATATAAAGTAAAACTGCAGTGGATGGCAATATATGTTTGAAATGCATGTTACTTTTTTATGTTTAAATATTTTCATAGAATTTTACACACAAATTGCAATATGATTCTACATAATACATGGAAAAATGTATACATAATATCATGTTATATTGTATCGTCCTGGTACATAGTGTCATGTTACATTGTATTGTCCCATTACATAATATTATGTTACATTGTATCGTCCTGTTACACAATATCTGTTACATTAGATCGTCCTGTTACATAGTGTCATGTTACATAATTCAGGGTCTTCCACAGGCCATTTAAGCATAGCGCACCCGCTACTCCTTAATTCCAAAATGGAATGTCCCGCTATGCGTTAATTGTGCCGCTATCCTTTGATCTTAATGCGCTATCCCTTCAGTTTCCTAATACACCGTCTATAAATTGTGTATGCAGTCAAGCGACTCCGGTATCGATCGATAAAGTGGGTCAGTATCTGTGTAACACTAACAGCTGTGAAATACACACAGGTACAGACCACATTGGATTAAAAGTTAGTGGCATGTTGTTTATTGTTTTGGGCAGACATTTGAGATAAGATAAGACAATGGTGTTTGAGGTAATTGAGTCCAGTTAGGGATAAATGATTTAATTGGTGTAATTAAGCAGAATGATAATGAAGGCCTATATTGGATTTCTGGACTATAGCAGTGTTTTGGAGAGTAACCAGAATCGTGAAACAATTATGGTAAGTAATTGAATTGTTTTATTGTCTGTCTGGTTTTTTTTAACAATTAGTTATGTCTCAAATAATTGTTACTTTACTTAATAAAAACAGGTCTTGATACAGTCTTCTTCGCATTGTGTTTATAAAATTTATTCAGTGCATTTGATTTCACAGTGAATTGAATTATGGATAAATGTGTTACTAGGACAGTCACACTTAGTGTTAAAAGAGTTTGTGATTTAAATGAGTTAAATACTTATTTGGAGTTGCATGTACATCATTATTAACAGATCATGACAATATTCATATTTACATATTTTTTAAATTAACTGCAATAAAAACACTTTTTCTTTTTAGATCGTGAGAGGGGTTTCTCTACACTGAAGTGCAACCTGTCACCTGTCGAACAACGCCTCTCAACAGCCTTCTCTTAATCTGCATGGATGGTCCAACTCTGGATGATTTTGATTTTGACAGAGCGGTAGCGGACTGGCACTCACAGAGAACAAGGAGGTTGTCACTGTGATGATGAGTTAATGTGTTGAGAATGGGACTCGGAGTGATGCAGTTAATGTTAACTGTATGACTGATTGTTGTTTTTATTGATAAATAGATGAATAAAAAAATTAATTTACTTCAAAATAATATGTTTTTTATTATTATTTTATTTCATTTCTTATGATACTAGATATATGCCAAATCTCATCTTTCCACTGGTCAGTAAAAAAAAAAATCAGTGCAACAAGGGGGCCACCCGCTTCCCGCGCCCATCCCCGTTCGTCAACCGCGCAAAACCCCCTACTCCTTAGAAAATTCCTGTGGAAGACCCTGATAATATCATGTTACATTGTATCGTCCTGTTACATAACATCATGTTACATAAGATCGTCGCATTACATAGTGCCATGTTACATTGTATCGTCCTGTTACATAATATCATGATACATTGTATTGTCCTGTTACAATAGTGTCATGTTACATTGTATCGTCCTGTTACACAATATCATGTTACATAAGATCGTTGCTTTACATAGTGCCATGTTACATTGTATCGTCCTGTTACATAATATCATGTTACATTGTATTGTCCTGTTACAATAGTGTCATGTTACATTGTATCATCCTGTTACACAATATCATGTTACAGAAGATTGTCCTGTTACAAAGTGTCATGTTACACTGTATGTCCTGTTACATAATATCATGTTACATAGTACTGTCCTGTTACATAATATCATGTTACAGAAGATTGTCCTGTTACATAATATCATGTTACAGAAGATCGTCCTGTGACATAATATCATGTTACATAGTATCGTCCTGTTACATAATATCATGTTATATAATATCATGTTACAGAAGATTGTCCTGTTACATAATATCATGTTACAGAAGATCGTCCTGTGACATAATATCATGTTACATAGTATCGTCCTGTTACATAATATCATGTTACATAAGATTGTCGTGTTACATAGTATCGTCCTGTTACATAGTGTCATGTTACATTGTATTGTCCTGTTACATAATATCATGTTACATAAGATCGTCATGTTACATAACATCATGTTATATAATATTGCAGTGTTTTTTTCCTTATATAAATGGTAACGAAAAACGGTACCATTCCCAATGGCCAAAAGTATGGGTGATTTTTTTTCAAAATCAGAGTGAAAAATTCCCAATCTCAAAAAAACAGAAGAGATTTCTTTTCTTTTTTGTTTTTAGAAGGGAACTTTAAACAAGAACAGGGAGAGAATATATAATTTTAGGGGACGGTAATGAAATACTACAAGAGAATGTATACATGGTAATGTGTTTGCAAAGTATTTAAACATACAATATTGCTTTTGTCTGTAAAAGTAAAAAAATCCCAATTTAAAGCAAAATGACGCAAAGTTTCCGAATTGAATGGCTACCGATACCATTCCCAATAGAGTGAACAAAATCACTGTATTGTCATGTTACACAGTGTTGTGTTACATTGTACTGTAATGTTACATAACAGCATGTTATATAATATTGCCGTGTTACATAATATCATGTTACATAAAGTCATGTTACATTGTATCATATTGTGTAACATAATAATTGTCATGTTACATAGTGCTGTGTTACATTGTACTGTCATGTTACATAATATTGACGAATTACATAATATTGTGTTACATAAAGTCATGTTACATTGTATCATATTGTGTAACATAATAATTGTCATGTTACATAGTGCTGTGTTACATTGTACTGTCATGTTACATAATATTGACGAATTACATAATATTGTGTTACATAAAGTCATGTTACATTGTATCATATTGTGTAACATAATAATTGTCATGTTAAATTGTGCTGTGTTACATTCTATCGTCACGTTACAGAATATTATGTTACATAATATCATGTTACATTGTATCATCATGTAACATTGTATCGTCATTCTACATTGTATCGTCGTTCTACATTGTATCGTCGTGTTACATAATATCACGTTAGGGCTGTTCCTGAAATTGTGACGTCTTTCCCGCGGACGGCAAACACTTTTTTACATGGGTTGCTATTTTTTTAAACAATTGATATACACAGGTCGCCGTGTTTATATTATATTGAATTTATAATACATTGGTGGTTGTTCAAAATAACAAATGGTAGGTGGCTGTCAATGACCTAAACTGTTGGTCTATAGGTGTAAGGGTGTTCGTATATGGGTGTAAAAAAGTCAATTCATGGATAATTAATTGGATCGGTCAAGGTCAAAACAATTTAACGATAACATCCGAATGATATCGAAATTTGATGGACAAGTCTATTTTCTGGGCTCAATCAATTTCCGGCCTGTCTGCAGAATTTACGGTATTTCCGTAACGGTATGGTCGCCGCAAGGAAAGAGAAGGTAATTTACACACAGAGAGACATAGAAAGACGGTAGTGTATATGTGTTATATAAGCACGCGCTACCATTGATATTTCTTTATTTAAAGAATCGTGTTGTGGAAAATAGGGACTGGAGAATATGTAAAACGGGGTGCCTCAAATTTGACTTGTCTCCCGATGTGACGATAAAATCCGAGGACACCGAAATGAAATAACAATAGCAGACGACGACGTAGTTAATTTTCGGTCAAACGCACATTTATAAAAATAGTATTACGTGGGTGGTCGTGTAGAATTTTATTATGATATACATGGGGGCCGCATAAAAATTTAATGGAATTACATAGGTGGCCGTGTACATGTTTAATTGAATTACATGGGTGGCGGGGGTAAAAAAAGATCTTTCTATGTGGGGGACGTTTCATCATTTTTGGAACAGCCCTTACAAAGTTTCAATATTACACAATATTTTTTCTAATACATGTCAACAGGTAATAATTTAAAGCGTCTCTTTCAGTGAATTTGTTTCAGGATCCACTCATGAGGTTATGTACAATAACGTCCACTCACCTTATGTACTGTCTTTTCATGTCTCATCATATTTGATCTGTACAGGGACTTGTATGTGCACAGAGTACATGCGTACTGAACGGAGGGCGACTGTACGCCATCCATGTGTATCCCGTGCACACTACGCTCGTGGCGTACAACGTTCGCCTTGAATTTGGACATGTATGTACATAAACCGCACTTGTGGTGTCCCTTTGGAACAAGGATATCTGGAATTTTTTAAAATATCAGCATTTATCACATAACTTATGGTGCAGGAGTGGAATAACACCATTCTATATTTTTCGATATACCACAAGTTATATAAGTATGCAAATAAGCCTTGTATGCGCCGTAAAAAAAAATCGATAATGACTATGATCCAATTCCCACGGTTTATGTCGGTTTCGCGTGTTTAAGCGACAGGCAAAATGCAATAAAAGTTGATATGTGAGTTATGTGATAAACAGACTCTTAACATTCGTTCTCATTCATTATTGAATTTATTAAACTCGTTAGCAAAAATGATATAATGCTTGGCAAGAGCCTAGCATTATATTATTTTGCCAACTCGTTTAATAAATTCAATAATGAATGCGTACTCGTGTAAGATCCTCTATATCTGGATGATTGGTTAAACTAGATATTGTAGATTCAAAGTAGTGCTTTTCACTTTCAGCGTAACTTAATATATTCCATTTTTTAGGAGCTGTACTGGCTGTATTACTTTCAGTAATTGATTCCTTACATTTGAGAGTATGGTATATATTTATATATATCTATTATTCCACTGAAGAAGCTTGAGTGGATTAACTATGAACAGTAAGCCACAAAGATAAAACACAATTAAATATTGTGGAATGGAATTTAGTTTAACAACTGATGTTTTTTTTTCCAAAGGCCTCAGTTCAGCAATTTCAAACTCACAAAACAAGCAAGGGCAGTAACCTACCTGCATTATTATTTGATTTAACAGGAGTGTCTTCCCTTGACTGAAATTCTGGCTGAGATTCTGATTCAGGTTCTAGCTTGATATTTGGAGATGTTTTTGATCTCTTGGCTTCGGGAACTGGCAATTCACTGTCGAATACAAAAAAAAAGATATTTTTAGGAGAAATTTTGACAAGCTCATGAACAATTATTAATTCGCTAATACGTCAGTACAGACCCAGTTGTGTTCAAGTACCCCAAATATGCATTCCGTTTGCGTTTCGTTTGCGTTCCGTTTGTGCTCCGTTTGCATTTCATTTTTATGAATGCATTTTTTAAAATCCAAATTATTTGCGTTTTTGAATGCATCAGCGTTTATAAACGAAACCATGCGTTCATTTAAATGCACGGAACGAACGCAACATAATGTGTGCGTTTAAATGCACAAATGGAGAAAATGCATTTGCGTTCGTTCGTTCAGCGTTTACCAATCGCAACATTTCTGACGATTAAACTACGCATGATATCCAGTCATGAGATTCTTACCACGAGTCGGCGACTAATGATTGTGATCATATTGAAGAATATGTCCTTTGGTTGACATTATTTGGTGGTGCACATTGATGATTATTCTGTTTTCTTCCGGGTTTATGTTAACTTTGACACTATATAAAAATATGCCGTCTGAGTTTACCAACATTATTTCAGTTTTATAATGAAATGATATAAAGTTTGTGCTACACAATAAATACATTTCCTATTTTAAATCAGTAACAAGAGGTCAATGACCTTGAAGCTCTACTGATAGATTTTGATAGCTAGGTCAGCATTCCCGTGAAGTTTCATAAAATCTGTGAAGTAGTTTCAGAGGAGTAGTCGTTACAAGTTGAAGTTTTTACTATATAACTCTAGGTAAACAAAGATGTCCACTGGCAGCCATGTTTAATGTCGGATCAAAATAATTTTCGACAAGGATCAACATCTTGTCATGCTGATCATTTCAGAAAAAGTCCCATATCAATATCACTTACAGTTTTCAAGAAGTAGTCGCTACAAACTTGTTTTTAACAAGAGGTCAATGACCTTGAAGCTCTACTGATAGATTTTGATAGCTAGGTGAAGTGAAGTGTCATAAAAACTGTCAAGTAGTTTCAGAGGAGTAGTCGCTACAAGTTGAAGTTTTTACTATATAACTCTAGGTAAGGCAAGGCATCAATTCTGGCAAACCTGGGTTCTTCTTTAGGTTAACCCAGGTTAGCTCCTCATGCTGAGGTTGCATAATATATCTCCCTATTGGCGGTAACTTGAGGTTCCTGCGGTCGGTTAAACCCAAGCTCATCATCACCTACACATTTAACTGTAACAGTGATCAAGTGATAAGACTTGGCTAATCAATCTTATTCCACTGGGACCATTAAGGGATCATTATTTCTCCCTTAACTGATTTCACTGCTGAGCCAGTCTTGTATTCTATTACATTCCAGCTAACTAGACAATCACAAGTCTCTCTTTCATAGCAGATAAATACTTCAGGGCATCTTAGTATTTGCAGCTGACTGCAGATATTAGTAGACCAGATAGGTGAAATGGAAAGTAATAGTATTACTTATTTGTCAAGTAGGTACTTTTGATACCCAGTCAGATTGTTTAGGAGCAAGATGATAGGCTTGTGTAACCAACAAAGTATAGAAAATATGTCAATAAAATAGTATACTCATGAACTGTCAATTAATTAATGTGATCTTTTTTTCCGTAGCCCCACAAATTTTAGAAAGTAAAATGGGGGCTATACATAGGAATCACGTTGTCCGTCCCGTTGCTTCCTGTTTTATTACTTCTCAGATAATAGTAACAAGGTTGCATAGTTGGTATGATTTGAGAATACATTATGAAAGCCACCTAAGGTTACATTCCACTAATTATACAGACTTCGTAAGGTTACACTCCACTAAGGGTCGTATTTCGAAGTTACTATATGAACGGATCATGTCGCTAAAATATTCTTCTTGCAAAAGTCTTATATCGGCCACTCTGTTCAATTCTTTAACAAAACTAGTTAGAAAGAGTTTTAAGGTGTAAACCAGTTAAACCTCTCTATAACTCAATTGAAAAGAGCTGCAATGACTATATAACTAAAGTACGGTCTAAATCATCTGAAGGGTGGTTCACTGCATCTGATTTTCTATGAGCAATAAATATCATGCAAATCATTTAAAAGTAGATATAAAACTCGAACGGGAAATGTAACATTCAAGGACCACAGTCAACCAAAAACCAGCACAGAAACAATAATAACAAATATGAATAAAATGCAAATATTACGAATATAAAAGTCCTCAACACGGCTTAAAGCTCTAGAAAAATGAATAAGTTGACACCACCACTCGAATTGACCACCATTTATCCGCTTTTACTTTGAAAAGTACAGAAATGAGATATAATACATTGTTTAGCATTTTCCTCTTTTTTTGTGATTTTATTTAAAACCCGTGCATTTCAATAATTAATACAATAAATCATATCATTTAGCCGTACCGTAATAACATGTCCAATTGTTAGTTGCAAAACCTCGTATTTGAACAAAATGGAATTGAACTGAATTGGATTTTATAGTCGCACCAACAGCTAAGGTCATATGGCGACTTTCCAGCTTCTACTGGTGGAGGAAGACCCCAGGTGCCCCTCCGGGCAATTTTCGTGCATGGGCGGGCACCTGGGTAGAACCACCGACGTTCCGCAAGCCAGCTGGATAGCTTCCTCACATAAAGATTCCTAGGCCCCTGAGGGATCGAACCTACAGCGGTGAGGGGCAAGTGATTGCAAGTCAGAGACTCTTACCACTCGGCCACGGACGCCCCTGAACAAAATGTAGAAGCAAAAACTCGTATTGCGTAATGTTTCATAATTCTCTTATTTACCTTTATTTCTATTGCAATTAGTTTTATCTGAGTTAAAATAACATAAATGTGAAGACATTTCATTTTAACCATTCCAAAGAGTCACAATAATTAAACTTAATTTTAACACCCCCACCCCCCCACCCCCCTCACCCCTACAACTTATATTTTTATATTTTTTGTTTACATATTTCTGTCTTATTTCAGTCAATTCATACACATCTATGTTGCACCCACGTCACAATCCACCACCCAACCATACCCCTCCCCAACCCATCATCACCACCACCCAAATGTTTTTTTGTGTTGTTTTTTTCATATCTCTATGTTGTTTTGTTTTATCAAATTATCAATTTGTTTCGCCAAACCCCAACCATACCCCCACCCCATCCATCACCACCACCCGAATGTTTTTTTATTTTTTTTTTTATACATATCTCTGTTGTTTCGTTTTATCAAAATATTTTCTCAATATGTTTCACCCCCACCCCCAATCATCACACCACCCCATCATCACCACCACTCAAACGTTTTTTTTCTTCATATCTGTGGTGTTTGGTTATATCAGTTTATCAATATGTTTTGCCCCCACCCCACAGCCATCCCACCACCCCATCATCACCACCACATGAATGTTTTTTTTTATTATTTTGTCTTCCATTATTTGTATATTAAAAATTGAATTTGAATGCAATCATTTACATATAAAACTTAGATTAAATTCAGATACAAAGATGAAATTTCAATAAAAAAACTGACATGAGGCCACAATAAAATTTGCTATATTGTCATCCCCTCCCTCCCTGAGTTGCCTTTGGGCCACAAATTTCTTTAAAATGACAGCAATTGTGGATTAAAAGTGATACAAATAAATTACAGACCCTGCCCCAATTTTACTATAATTTGCAAGAGATTTTAACAATAATTTTATATCGGCCCGAGCTGCTATACCCGTCCCCCAACCCCACTTTGTTTTCTGATGGTATATACTAGCTATATAATTTGTTATTCTCTGAAAAATCGATTTTTTTTTTGTACAACTCATTGTTTGAAAATACTCAAATGACAACTTTACCCACAATACCAAGTTCTTTTAAAAATTGCCAATACCTACATACTTATGAAATCCCCAACCAGCAATCTCCCACGCACCTATGTCCTTCCAAGATAGCTGTTAGAGACTAGGATCCTATTAATTTATTCTTAAAAAAAAAGAAAAGAATTCCATCAAATGGATCTGTCCATGAACTCCTTATTATGTCATAAATGAACCTTGAAACCAGGATCATCTGATCAGATTTATGGGAAGTGCCAGCCTATTACTATGGGCCATTATTAGCACCTCAGACATGTTCTGCATGTTCAAAGCAGATGAAGAAAAAAAATGGGTATCAAATTGGAATGGTCTTTTCTCCTACTGTAAACCACCTTCATTCGCAAAAAGAATATTTTGTGTTTTGCCTATGGTGAGGTTTGCAGACATAAACTTTCGCAGAAGACAACAGTCAGGAAAACATAGACAATTTATAAAACTGCTTTTTCATGGCGATTTACTATCGCGATTTCTGTGATCCTGCGAGTCGTAAATGCACGGGAAAGAAAGCTGATAGACTATATGAGATCTTATCTTCAGAGTAGCCAAAGTAACTGTACTAAACTGAAGTAAGGGATCAATAATTGATTCTGTGATTGTATGCACTATACACAGAAAATTGAAGTTGTATCTTGTTTAGCACATATGGCAATTTGATATAGAAGTTGTGGGTGTGACGTTGAACCTGAGGGCTTCAAAGCAGACAATTCTTTTGTTTATGTCACTTTTTCACCAACTAGACACACTAGCTGTTTCATCCTACAATCAAAGCAGTGATTTTTTCACCCTTTTGGGAATGGTACCAATACTTATACACGTTCAATTGAGAAATTTGCATTGTTTGTCTTAAATATGGAATTGTTCACTATCAAACAAAAACATTAATGTATGCAAACACATTACCATGTACATGTGCACAGTGCAGCAATCAAACAACTGATGGTCTTTTAAAAGAGAAGCTTCTGGCAACAAACTTGTTTTGATTTTTAGCTCGAAAGTTTTGAAGAAAAGAAAAAGCTATTGTCATCACTTGATCTGCATCTGTGTCCTCTGCAACTGCGTTAAAGTTTTGTATGTAAGCTTGTATCTCCAAAACTACTTTCCATTATGGATTGAAACTTTACACATGTATTCATCATCATTAGACAAGATCATACAGCCAGGTTCTATAACTCATGCTTATATTTTAACAACATTATTGTTCTGTTTATACTTAGAAAATTTGGTTAAAGTTTGTATTTCTGAAACTACTTTACATAATGGATTGAAACCATACATGTTATATAATTCAGCTTCATTACACAATACAATATAGCAAGGTTCTGTAAATGATGTTTTTAATTTTAACTAACTATGGCCCCTTATATACTTACAAAATCTGGTTAACAAGTGCACTATTTCTGTTATGCAATTAAGTGAAAGTATGCCCTTCAATATAGTTTCCCAATAAATAAACAAGGCCTGGAAGGTCTAGCGTCTGACCCGACAGGCAGTGTTTCTTGTTGCTTTTTATTTTGCCATATGTTTATTTTTTAAGCATATTATTGATACAATATTAACAACAGTTAGTTTGTGGAGCGCTCTTGTCTAGTGGTAGAGCATTGGACCCTTGAACCAAAAGTCTTGGGTTCGATCCCCACCATAACCACAGTCTTTGAATTAAATTGTTTGTGTCACTATCCCGAATTCTTATATGTTCTATGAAAACCTATACATTTTCCTTTAGCCCGACTACATAAATTTAAAACAATTCACTATCCCGAATGACAGTTTACTAGCCCCGGGCTTCGGGTTAGTGGGTTAATTTGAAGACTGTTACCATATGTGTTGTCTCCCTGAGCAAGACACTTTATCTGCATTTACTTAGTACTGGTTCTACCCAGGAAGACATGATCATGATTAAAATAAGTTACAATCGATGTAAAATAAATAAGTTTAAACTAACTAACAGTTAGTAATATCCAAATATAATTTGCTTTATGCTATTCTTATTATTAACGATTGAACAAAAGCAAGTTATGTAGAGAAACTAATAAACCGGACACCGCAAGTTTTAAAAAATTTAGAGTGTGTCACTTTAAAGAAATTACGATAGGAGACAAAAAAGTCAAAAACATGGTGGATGTCTAATCAAAACTACTAATACACTCTCATGGTTTTCCCCAGAAATCTGAATTCCTGGTCACTTTTAGCTCACAGTTAGATATCAATTAGCCCTCAATAAATCTTTTACACCAAGTGTGGCAGTAGGGTGGTCAGTGTGGCAGTAAGGTGGCACTGACTATTGTAGCATGCATATGATAAAATTCACTGATAAGCCATGCCATGGTAATTTTCAGGGCTATTAACATCTGAATGATCTTTTAGCTTGGACTGTAGACTGGTATCAGTCTATAAATTAGACTACAAATTAATAATAAATTTAGACAAATTAAAAAATAAAATAATACTCTGCATAAAAATTATTTTATTTCAAGCTCTGTTTCTCTCCATGGCTGAATTTATGTTGAGATAAGACTATACAAGTTATAAGTGGAGATATTTGCCTCTTTCAGTGCTAAGGAAATTCTATAATGATAGGTTACAGTATAGATAAAATGTTATAATATTAAGGACTAATGCCAGTCTACTTGGACTGGTAATACCATTTTTAGCTCGACTATTCGAAGAATAAGAAAGCTTATAAAATCACCCCGGCTACGGCATCCCACATCAAGGTGTGCGTGTTAGCTGTGTCGATCTATTTCTCCAATTTCTGCTCATGTGAGATAGGCATTTTCCTCATGTGAGATAACTCTATCTTACATGACATGTGACTTGCGACGTCATGACGTTACGTCGACGTCGCCTTATTCTGGCGGTAAATCAGCAAAGTCATTGATTTTATGCGGTAATAAACACATAATGGGAGAAAAATAATCCATCATGAGTGATCCATGTGAGATAGAGAAATCTCACCCTCGGGATCAGAATTGCAATTGCAGAGCCTCGTCCCTGGTTGCAATTCTAACCCCTCGGGTGAGATTTCCCTATCTCACATGGATACTCATGATGGATTATTATAATCTCTTACATATCTTATCCTAGCACAACCAAATTCGGCCATGGGCTTCCTTATAGCTTCCTTATAGCTTCCTTATAGCATTATCTTAAGGGCTGTATAAGCAGTTTTGGTTCCTGTAACCCATAGGCTCCCATGGAACCCAAATTATGATAGCCCATAAAATGTGTCCCATTTCACATCAAATTTTGCATGTAAGCTGTGTTTACAAGTCTATATCTCTTACATTTCTTACCCTAGCACAACCAAATTTGGCCATTAGCTTCCTTACAGCATTATCTTAAGGACTGCTTAAGCAATTTTGGTTCCTGTAACCCATGGGCTCCCATGGAGCCCAAATTCTGATAGCCCTTAAAATGTGTCTATTTCACATCAAATTTTGCGTGTAAGCTGTGTTTACAGGTCTATATCACTTACATTTCTTGTCCTAGCTGACATAAATTTGGAAATTGGTTTCCTTATAGTATGTTGTAAAGGGTTGCATAAGTAATTTTGTGCTTCTGCAAATTCTGGGCTCCCATGGAACCCAAATTGTGATGGCCCATAAAATGTGCAATAAAGGCAGATCTAGGTTTGCGTGTAAGCATGTATATATCTATAATTTTGGTTTGGGATTCATTATAGCATCAGCATCTTATTCATACTTCGCCCATATTGGGGCATGGGCTTCCTCCTCCCCCACTCCCTCCCCCCCCCCCCCCCCCCCCCCCACCCCTCCACACATTTTTATTTATTTTTATTTTTTTACATATTTCTGTGTTGTTTTAGTCAATTCTTACACATAGCTTCTTACACATATATATGTTGCCTGCTCCCCCACCCCACTGGAAACTCCATTTTATTATTATTTTTTTTACATATTTCTGTGTTGTTTTGTTGTTTTAGTCACTTCTTACACATATCTTAACATAGCTTCTAATCATATTATGTTGCCCCTTCCCCACAAGGTATAAAACTGCATAACTGCTTATCTTAAAAGTCTACCAATAAACATGTGAGACAAGTTAGGTATCAAGGTTCAATACTTGAACTAGAAAATGTGTCCATGGGACACGAATGCCCCGCTAAAGGGTCATCGGTTGCTTACAAAATGGAGTCACAAAATGTTAAGTGTAATATTAAAAGGCAAGTTATATTCTGCTTATGTAGATGCATGTGCATGTTTTTATATGTGCTTTAAAAAGCTTAATTACTGTAAAAAAAAAATCAGTGTGTGCAATGTAACGGGTAACAAACATTCCTTCACTGTCATATAACTGGAATCATGTGTTTTGTCATTATTAATTTTGTAATTTAAATCAAGTTTTTTTTTACCATTTGCAACAAAACTGGAATCAAGCGTTTTTCATAGTTTTTCATAAGAATGGAATCGAGCAGTTTCTTTTTTTTCTTTTCCTTTTTGAGTTCCTGTGAGGAAACCCGTTTATTTCCCCGTCATAGGTGTGTGAGGGTTGGGGAACCATCCCCCAGTCACACCGCTTACACGCAAACTTTGATGTACGTTTATTCAACATTTTGCGGGCTGTCACAATTTGGGTTCCATGGGAGGCCAGAAGTTATAGAAGACACAATATTTTCTAGTTCAGTGAGAGAGTGCTTTACCAAGTAAACACTGGAGTGAAATATTAATAATTACATACTTGAAAATTTAAAAATCCAAGCAAATTAAATGTAAATGAATAAAAAAATAGGTCAAGGTCACTGATATTGAGCTGCTTTAATGCAAGAACATATTGATGTCATATGGTTTGCGAATAATCCAAAAGCATAAACATGAAGTTAATGGTGCACTTTCATTGACCCGTCAGTATATATAAAATATTTACCCTGAAATATTTAAACATAGTTTTACTTTTTTCTCATGCTCACTGTTCTCTAAAAAAAGCTTCTTATTAAAGTGAAGTCATAAACAGAAATAATAAAAATATAGTAATTTATTATTAGTTGATACATGTAACTGAAATATATTATAGTAACTGTTATTGTTTTATTCACAGTATATATACTCAGAGTTGAGCTATTGGGATCCATCTTCGTCCATCGTCATCATCCGTTATTAACTTTTGCTTAAACGAAATGTCATATTCCAAGAAACTGATTTGTTTGAAATTAAAATTTATCCGGTGAGCTATTCAGGCTGGTTTTACTATCATTTTGAGATATCACATATTCAAATAGGTGATATCATATATTTGAATATGTGAATATGTTATATCACATTGTCAAAAAGCATGCTTGATATCAAGTATTCGAATAGAAGACATATATTTATATTTGCACACATTCCAGGTGATATCACCTAATGCGAATGAGTGACATCAAATCAGTGATATCCTCTATTCAAATTAGTAATAACACTAATTCGAATAGATGATATCACAAAATGGTTAACGCAAAAACGGCGCCTTATCATACTTGAGTAGTTTGTTTGCTTCTTACTAAAGGTGGACAGTGCATTGATATCATTATGAACTAACATCTGGCTGTGTAAATGTTTATTAGCCAGTACCAACGGCTTGCTTTAATTTGGAAAAAAAACAACAGATCAATGTTTTTTCAGTATACAATTTTTCTTTTACATGATTCCTACTCTGTCATTTATTGGAGACAAAAATAATACTGGCAGTCACATAATAATTAATGTAGGGTCAATCTCATTAAAATGAGACCCTTTATCATGCTACGTAACAATATTCTACAGTACTAAGGATCTGACAACACTGCATTTGAAGTCATGTCAAATTGACCTTACGATCAGATTTCAGCCTACAAAATCGCTTGATATAGACTGCTTCAATGTGCATGTTGCGTTTCAGTCAAATGCTGTGAAGAGACAATGTCCGTAACTTTTAGCTTATAAAACACAAAATGACTGCGTTGACAAACATAACACACCAACTATTATTGAATATTTACTAAATAAAACCAAGATTGTTTGACGGAATTCAATAGCGGTACAGAAAACAGTGAAGACCGCTTCCTGGGGTTGAACTTGTAACACACACTAAAATTACACTCAGGGGTAATATTAATAGAATGTCGCAGCAGTCTATATCGCTACCAACTGAGCTAAGCGGGCCAGACTTATTAAGATATATTACATCGAAAATCTAATGTCGCAATAGTCTTGGTAGACATATTTTTCAGATACATATAGTATGTTCTCAATGTTTTCAAAAAACATAACCGTGTCAATGATTTGCTTCGTATTCTTTATGTAAAACATGCCATTTCTTTGAATTTATTGTGCAATCCACATCAATAACACACAGCGACTTTATCTTTTTTCAGATATGTGTGTTTTATGTGGATTTTCGTTTGTTTAGTTCACTCAAACATCGTCTGAAGTGCATATGAAACGCGCAATTTCATTGGTTGAATTTAGGTGAACTTCAGGAATATTGATTAGATGAAAGGTCGATCTCCAAGGCAGTGTTGTCAGATCCTATAAGCGGAGGTATCAAATTGTAATTAGGAGTTGATTTTAATGAGGCTTCAGCGCCATAATTATGCACCATATAGGTCTAATTACACTAAATCAACAGGATGTGCTCGCCTGGTGCAGTCGAAAGTACAGTGCAGTTTCCTGTTATTTTTTGGCTGTAACTATATTCTGGACATGTTGTTGATATTTGAAAATGCAGCTCATCATGTTTTTGACAGTTTTTGATATAAATTTGAGAAGTGAAAGTAGACAGGGTACGAAATTGCAAGGGGTAAAAATAGTGTTGACCTTGACCCGGTGTTAGTATACAACTGAAGAAATGTTTCTTAGGAGGTATTAAACCCCCTATTTCCTTGTTGATGTTTAATAGCAGACATGTTTATTTGCATGATAAAGTAAGTTTCCCAGAATTCTAACGAGGTTTGAGTTTTTAACAGGTTGTCAACATTCTAACTTTACTATGGAAGGGCAATGGAGACTCATTTACGCTATTATAACCTATACGGAGAAATCATGTATTTTTCAGAATTGCATAAAAAATGATTTTCTAGGCATTTGTTCTGTTTGAATAGGGGAGTTGAACTCAGAAACAGAGAAAAAAATATCATTTTCACTTTTAGACTATTTTAGAGTGTTTTTGGCAACTTTTCCTCAAATTTTCTGATTTTCTCTAAAAATGTGATGTTTTATTTTTTTGAAATTTTTGTAAAAGATATATGGCAAAATGCAGAGCTGTAGATACATTTTGACTGCAATGAGTATTTACTCATTAGATTCAAAATGAATGAGTAACAAAGAACTCATTCAGAGTAAACACTTGCTTTAAAAAGTTCATGCTTTCAAAATGGATGTGAATTATTACATTTTTTAACAAACAACTATTCTGATTAAATGGAAGTTAAGTAAAAACAAAAGAAACACTGTATGACCTTAATATTAGACACATGCTTGGAACTGGGAGGTTTTGTATATTGGAGTCTATCCTCCAAGCACCTTAGTTTAAAGAACTATATATAAGAATATATTCGTTATAGTATGTCAGGTTCCAGATTTCTGTGTGATCTCCTCTCTCGAATAACGAATAATGAGTCATTAAACAACATTCAATTCATACCTTACACACATTGAATTGGCTTATCCCCAAATAACAAGGGCGAACCAGAGGCTACCATCCCACCCAACACCATCACTCATCTAAAATTCAACAAGCAATGTTAGCCTTTGCATTTCAAAATGCACTAGAATTCACATTATGTCATGTAGAAAACAAAGAATTTTCGGTAAGAGTAATGGTATGGTATCATTCTCCTCTCTCAAGGGCGGCTCTAAATAATCTATAATCTATAATCAATTTTGATGAGCCGTTAATGGCATTCATATTAAATTCTCTGATAATGATATGCATATTGAATATGACCACTCAAAATTAAATTATTAAAACATGAAATTAAAAAAACACTTTAATTTGAAATGAAACAACAGGCCTATATATATCATATATTTAAATAAAAATTGACAACATATATAAATCATTCATCCAGTTTTATTAAACCAATATAAATAATTGTGAATTTCCCACTTTAATGTACTCTCCTTCTCCCCTAGCTTGACCCCTGAAAAAATAATATTATGTTCAGAATTGTCCAACATTTTTTCCAGCAATTTCTTGTTATTTATGTAGTCAGGCTAAAGGGAAAATGTACGGGTTTTCTTTGAGTGTATAAGAATTCAGGCTAATGGCACAAAAAAATAATTCAGACTGAATGATTTATAATTATCAATTTTGTTTGTCCCTTTATGCTGCTGCTGCTGTATAATTGTATATAGACTGGGCAAGTGAACAACAGCTTGATCCAAGTTCATGACCCCTGGAGTTCTCTGGAGCAGAGCTATATTGAATAATAGGTCAAACCCAGGTAAACCCAGTGATGTAAAAAGGGCTGAGCAATCTTGCTGATGGTTACTCATGAAGCAAGGGGTAAGCCTGGGTTTGCTTTAGTGCGAACATACTTCCATAGCCTTAAGGTTAGGTCAACCTGGGTTGACTTAGGTCAACCTGGGTTGACCAGAAATTAACAATGTACTTCATAGCCTTAAGGTTAGGACAACCTGGGTTGATCAGAAATAACAAGATATGGGTAATCAGTAAAACATAGTCTTAAAAATCAGTAATAATTGATTTGCCAAATCAGTAAAACTGTTTTTTATCCCAATCTTTTGGAAATTATTAAAAATCAGGCCGAATACAGCAAATAACAAATTAGCCCATAGTATGTGATATTCACTGATTTAAACCCATAGGAATATTCAGCTTTTCCGTCTGTAATGTTGTAAGTAAATTTTTTAATAAAGTGGCCAGCCCAACTGCACGCTCTTAATGGCATGAACAAGATTTCAAGAAAGTTGATCACATCGGATCATATTCTACATTGAAACTAGGTAAACAGAGTAGTAATTTAAATGGTGAATCAATGGTCAGGGGAACGTTGCTTTGTGATTCAAAAAGTAAAAAAAATAAAATTACCCTTTATTTTAATAAGGAAACGTGGGTATATTGTATACAGGTCAGTTCGTCTGTCCGTTAGTTATGGCTGCCATTCCTAAAAGACAGCAAATAGTTTCTTCAATGTGTTTTGTATATACTTCATAGGACCAAATGGGGGTCCAGCAAGAGCAAGGTATTCACTAAAGTGAATTGGTCTAGTGGCATAGCATCAGCACTATATCTGCTACAAATATACAGCAGATACCTCACCACATTACACTGAACACACATTTAGAATCAGTCCAGACTGAATTGTGCCTATTTCTACAAAAGTGATATAGTTCTTTTATAATATTTACTAAATAATAATCATAAAATATGTTAGCGCTAACAAGAAATTGGGGGCTCAACAAGGATAGCACACACACTCATGCACCCATGCATGCACGCACCCATGCACTCACGCACATGGTTCTAGAGTGCTTCAAACATCACTGTTGTTATTATAAAACAGAACAGTAAATAAACTGAATCCCCGCCATGGGCACGAAATGTTTTAAATCAGACAGTACCAAAAAGAGATACATATATAGCTGTACACACAAACCGTTAGTAATATTCAATCACAATTTCCATTATATTTTTCTTATAATTTATATTAATTATTGAGCAAATGGAAGTTATGTAGAAAAACTAACGGGACGCCACAAGCTTTTAACAATCATGATTGCCGTTTGTCCCTTTAATGAAGTTTAACATCAATCAATAATCATTTTGAACCAGCTGTATTGGTATGCTTTGAACAGATTTATAGACTGCATCCCTGAAATTTAAATCTAATTTGTGTAGTAAAAACCAGTTAGAACCAGTTCTACACACATGAGCAGATCATAATTTGTAGACTGTATCCCTAAAACTGATACGTAATTCAAGTAGTAGAAGACCCATAAAACACCTGTATACCAGTTTGACTGCATCCCGGTAATACAGTTGTTTTATGAACAGTAAAATGACATTGATACACAGTCCAACACCCATCGCAGCTTTCTGTATAGCCAGAGCCTTGAAGTTTCAATCCTTTACCTAAAGTAGTTTGTAAGATGCAAGTTCACATAATAACTTTAACCAAACTTAGATGTATACAAAATTAAGCCAAGCTTACATACAATGTACAAACTTTAACCAAGTTTTCAAAGTACTTACGTCTGTTTAAAAAAGCAAGAGTTACAGAACCTGGCTCTGTGGTGTTGTCTTATGATGCAGAATGCATTTGTTAAGTTTCAATCCATTATGTAAATTAGTTTGTTAGATGCAAGCTTACATGCAAAATTTAACCAAGATTACAAACTTTTAAAAAGCTTATATACAATGTACAAACTTTAACCAAGTTTTCGAAGTATAAAAGGGGCCATACTTTTGTAAAATAAAATCAAGAGTTATAGAAACCGGATTTGAGGTGTTTTCTAACGATGCCAAATGCAAATTCATTATGTAAGTAATTTGCGAGTTTCAAGGCTTCATACAAATTTTAACTCTGAGACAACACTGACAACGATCAGGAATATGGGAATACCTCATTATGAATAAAAAAATGATTCAACACTAAACTATCTCGTAATATATTCGTGGATTTATGGGTATTATTCCATGAAAATACAGACTTGCACTTATTCCATTCCAATACTTGCGGTTTCATTCAGTTTCACTTACACTTTCATTATGCTCCGTAAAAAAAACAGGACGTAAAGATCCCAGAAATATTACCGAATGCTACACTTTAGTAGACTGATCTAGGAAAACATCAGTTCAGCAAGTAAAACGGTAACCTTTTAACGTTGCAAAATATGTGTTTATACCAGTCAAGTTTTTTAGACAAGTTCATTAGGAATTGAAGTTGTAATGCATGCTTATCGTCGACTACATGATTCACAGTCTGTTAACCATAGTCAAATACAAAACCCATATGAGGATTAGCTGCCGAATGAATGAATGAATGAATGGTGTTTAACTTTTACGGCACGTCGACACATAAATAGGTCATATTGTGTGCAAAAACTGATCAAAGATGAAGAAATGAAGGATGAATTAAAAATTAATGTAAATATATAAAGATAAAACTTTTTACAAATAAGCGATGATATGGTAGTAATGTAAATCAACAAATGCCCGAAAAGGGAGGCAATAATATACAGTGTGTATGCATTCATCTCAAAAGTTCACAGTCTACTATTTTCCCATACAGACTTGTTAACTTTCTAGGGAACTGATAAATGATTTGACCCGACAGATCTCAGTTATTACCATTCTAGAGACACCTTCAATTGTATGTAGTAACTACATCAGCCCAGGGGTTTAATTCTAATTAAAATTTACATCAATGTATTTGTGAAAGTCTACAACTCTCTGTTCTAAATGAATTACAAAATAGCAACAGCCAGAGAAAATCTCAGAAAACCAATTGACCAGGGCACCTGTATTGGTAACCTGATCTTGCCAATTTATTATACTTGAGGTGAAGCTTGCAATTCCAATTTAATGGGTAATTATGACCTCCCAGATAAGAAAATAGGAGAATATTATGAAACTTAGATCTTTTGTAGGACTGTTTTCATAAACATTTGGGTGAAGTGCTAATTGATGTTATCACCATTGTGTAACTTTGTAACTCAATGAGGTGTAAACGGTACAAATGGCAACCTTGCAGTTTATATCCAGCAGAAAAAAACTGCGCCTCAATATATTAATCCAGTATTTTCTTTTTACTTTAAACCAACATGCTCGAGATTTCAGGTTTTTCTTTTTTTTTTTCTTTCCTATTTAAATATACTATTGGTGTAATATAATCAACAGTTAATGATTTGAAAAACACCCACAAGAGGTCAATGACCTTAAAGCCGATCTACTGATAGGTTTTGATAGCTAGATCAACATTCCTGTGAAGTTCCATGAAAATCTGTAAAGTAGTTTCAGAGGAGAGTAGTCGCAACAAGTTTTTACTATATAACTCTATGTCAACAAAGATGGCTGCTGGCAGCCATGTTTAACGTCAAATCAAAACGATCGACAAGGACCAACATCATGTCATGCTGATCCTTTAAGAAAAAGTCCCGTATCAGTATCACTTATAGTTTTCAAGAAGTAATCTCTACAATTTTTTTTTTTTAATATATTTTTACCTTTGGTGACCATCTTGGATTCACATCAAGGTAATTTTTTGCTAGGATCAACTAGACATCATGGGCAACATTCCTGTAAAGTTTCCTGAAAAACCATCTGGTAGTTTCAGAGTAGTAGCTACAACAAAAAGTTTACGGACAGACAGACGGACACCGCACCACGGCATAAGATCACTGATCAAAGTAGAGCTAAAAATTGCTTTGAACGATTCTATTGATTGCATAAAAACAAGATCTGCAGAAAAATTAACAGGAAGCCGTGAGTTTTAAAAATAATATCAAGATGTTTGGGAATCCGTTTCAGTGTAAGTGCCATTTTGAGGTTTTTGCTGTCACGGGCAATGGTAATCTTCCAGTGTCATAAAAGAGACGATCAGGATTCCCACGGGTCCTTGAAAGTACTTGAATTTGAAAAAAAAATATTCAGGGCCTGGAAAGTGCTTGAAAATCTGATGCGGTACTTGAAAGTCCTTAAATTCTGGATTTTTGCTGTTCATCTCAAAAATGGCTATTGGTTGTGTGTAGAATATTTGTTGCTGTTTTGGGCATTACATCGCGCGAATATTAGTCTTTGAATTTTGGAAAAAAGGTCCTTGAAAGTCCTTGAATTTGGCCTTCCAATAAGGGTGGGAACCCTGGAAGATACACCCAATTCAGTTCCCATAGGCTCCAAGTATAGTAATGTCATAAATAAGATGTTTTATACAATGAATTCACATAAACTGCATCCAGTGAGATTGAACCTAGTACTTTTGAATTCCTCACAAAACACATACTACTTCGTGTTATTTGACAGATCTGTTCACAACCAAAGACGAGAGTGCGCGCCTGCCTTACTTCAAAAAGTGGGAGCGGGCAGAATGGGTATTAAATTATTTTTCTTCAAATGCAGTTTAATAAACGAAATACAGAATAATTTTAGCTAAATAAATTATGTATTTAACAGTACGTCTGATTTTCCCTTTCTTGGTGACAAACATGAGAATGGATGCCATTTCTATAGTGATTCAGTGCAGAAAATATCTTATGTCCCATTTTATTCCCCTATTCCAGTTAGGTGTCATTTATAAATGGGTGCATATTTCTAGACTGGTATCGGTGTATAAATTAGACTATAAGACAAATCAAAAAATAAAATAATGCTCTGCATAAAAATAGTTTATTTTATTTCAAGCTCTTTTTCTCTTTATGGCTGAATTTATAGAATGGGGAAATCCATGAAGCGCTTACATAACAATTGAGATAGATGGTAACTGTTGTAATTAAAGATCAGGAGCTGTGGGTCAGTGTGCCTATTAATGTAAACTTAATGGTGTGTGAAATAACTGGAACATCTGTTAGCAGCTTCATTGGTCAGTATTGGGAGATGAGAAATGAAGTTACTACGAGTTAGAGAGTGAACAAACTGTCTGTATTTTAGAGGTGTGGAAAAAAGTTATCAATTGACTATAAGTTTGAGTGTTTGAGATGTTTTGCGATTTTAGTATAATAGCACTGCTGGAAAAATATTATGCAGTGCTTATGAAATTTACATTGGTATAGTAAATGTAACCATACTAGAATGCTGATGATATATTTTAATAATAATAATGATGATGATGATGACTTAAGAGGGTAACACAATTAGCATTTTACAAAACATTTACTAAGGCCATTAGTTTTTAGCTTGACTGATCAAATAACAGCAGAGCTTATGCCATGGTGTGTCGTCCGTAACCCTTTTTTTTTATGTCGACTGCTCCTCCGAAACAACTTCACAGATTTTCATGAAACTTCACAGGCATGTTGCTCTTGATGTCTAGTTGCATTACGTGGTTCCGCCTTAATTCCATTAAGCGATGGAAAAGCTTATATTAGCAGAATTTTATAACAGATTTCAATAAAAACATGTTTACTGACAAATGCGATAACCTGTTTAAAATTACCTATTAAATATTTTAATCTTAGAATATGCAAACATTTTAAGCTGAAATTAAGGTTTTATTTCATACCCCAGCCAACCCCTTTTTCCTTCTTGTTGAAGGGGTTGGGTGGGGTATGAAAGTTAATACTCGGACCACGTAATGATCATAGCAAAAATTCAGGTCGGCCAGAAATTCAAGATGGCCACCACTGCTAAAAATAGATTTTAAAAATGGGATGTTATGGCGACTACTCAAAAACCATAAGTGTTATTGATTTGGTATCTTTACCAAAATGACTGGCAAGACATGTAGTTGGTCCTAACCAAAGGTCATTTTGATTGGATGTCAAACTTGGCAGCCAGCGGCCATCTTTGTTTACATAGTTTTACAAGAAAAACTTGTGGCGACTACTCCTCTGAAACTACTTGATGGAATTTCATTCATCTTGACAGGAATGTTGCTCTTGATGTTTAGTTGATCCTAGCAAACATTGAGGTCGGTAGAAAATTCAAGATGACCACCACTGCTAAAAACAGACTGGCTACTACTTCAGGGTTCGACACGAACGGTAGTCCGAGACCACCAGAATTTGCCTCGGACTATCTAAACCTCCAAGCTAAGTAGACCTGTGGACTACCTACATTTGACAAAAACAAATAGAATGAATGAATGGTGTTTTACGGCACGTCGACACATAAATAGGTCATATTGTGCGCAAAAATTGATACAAAATGATAGACATAATCGTCAACTTCGAAATAAAAATATAAAACATAAAACAGCTTTATTATAATGTTTAGCAAAGTTTGTTAAAACTCCTATCCAAAGGTGTTTTCACTTCAAAACCGAGATGTGTTTGTGGCAAAAACAAGATGTTGCGATGTACGCTTTTCACAGACAAAGCTGGTATTGCCTGCGATATTGTGAATATGAGAAGGGTACTCGGAAGAGTTTATTGCGTCACGCATGTTTCATCCCCAAAACTCGACCTAACATATGAACAAATAAAGTAGCTATTTAAGTTCTTATTGATTTAAATTGCTTACAATTTTCTTTGTAATAAACGTCGAACGAAGTAAAAACAGGCAGAAAAACAACCGTCAACAATATTGAGTCTAAACTGTATTTAAACTGTGTGCTATGAACGAGCATTAGGATAAATCGTTCGACTGAAATACATCAGTTTCTGATGAAACTCGCAATACCCAATAAAACGTGGAAATACCTGGGGGTTAAATCTTTCAATCAAGAAAATGAAATCAAATGAAGAAAAAAAGGAACATGGACGTCTGTAAGTGTAAGACAAAGCAAAAATGGTGTTTGAATTAAATGGCTCATGTACAATGATGAAAAAAAATTCATATCACTTGAGTGTATATTGATACATTTTTATTGAGAAGTCGTTCAATCAAAAGACAATGGGGTGTTATTTTTTTACATCATTATGAAAGAGTTTCAAGCCAGTCTTTGAATTCAGAATATTTTCTTCACATAATGTACACAGATATTTAATTACTTTCAGTTGTATCCTTGTTACATGTTTTATAGGTCCCATGTTTGTGTGAATATTTATATTATGGCTAACCAGCACTCTGGGACTACATTCCACTGATCTTTTTTACTGGCATTAAGTATATGAACTTTGTGACTCTTGTTGTAAGGGCATAACTGTAACCTAATTACACCTGATCATCAGGGCTATCAGCTTGACCTCACTGATGTAACATGATAAATTACCAGGCACTGGCTGTCTGGTGGTTGAATGTATTTCTCCTTAATTTTCAGATAAGACCATACACATTATAAGCGGTGATATTTGCCTCTTTCAGGAAATTCTTTAAGGAGTATTTACACCATTGTGTTTGTGCTTCCATGGGGTATAGTCAAATATTGCCTAATGAAAAACGTTTCCCTGCCTTACTAGTGATACAAAATGCACACTTTTGATTGCTTTTTGTTATTATTATATGATGTATAGGGAACATTTATTATTGTTGTTTGAGATATTTAATTATATTATACCTCATTTGCATATTCCACTCTTTGTTTAATGTGACATCATCCGATCCATAAAGTTGCATATTGACCGGGCGCCCGGTCCGATAGCTATATTAACGGACGTGTGAAAAAAACGACGTCAAAATAATTCATAAAACATATTGATTTAATTTATTGGACAGATTCGGTATAATATAACAAATAATGTATGGTGCTTTGCTTTGTATAAAACGAAGAAGGAAAATCAATGGTGCAATGTCACCTAAATAATAGTTAAAAGGTTATAACATTAAGGACTGATGCTAGTATCTTCTCTGTGATTTGGGTTGGAGGTTGTACTCTACTTCACCACAACTGTTTTTTTCACAAGGCAGGTGATATGCGTAAAATACATGGGATAATATATTCTATTGATTTTTTGATTCATTTCTGTAGGCAAACCCTTTAAAAATAGAAATAATTGATAATTGGTACATCTTATTTTGGAACCGTTAATTTTCTTTTCTCTTAAAAAAAATCATCACATCTTTTTCGGTAAAAGAAAAATATTGTTTTAATCCTTGTAGGTCCTTGTAACAATATGTGTCCAACAAAATCTTAGCACAAATTATATACAGCTTTGATACAGGCTTCACCAACAACACTTGTGAAAATAGGAGGGTCTGGTCAGTTTTATTGCCATCAATTACTACTACATATTAACAGGTCAGTTATAAAAGTCTTCATGCTGTGAAATAGCACAGTTTTGAGAAGGTTTTTTTACCAGAGTATCGAAGTCCTAACAGTTTCCTTTATCAGCTGCTATTAAAGAAGATTCAGCAATCAAGTGTTTGGAACTGTCTTGTTAATAGTAATTTATTGGCCAGTTTGTGAGGTGGTGGTCTCTAAGGGATAAGTGATCATTATCAACCACTCACAATCATCTTATCTTGATCCATTATAATCTGGCACTAATTTCATGCTGTGATGAAACCCAAGTCTACCTCTGGCTATGTAACAGTGTGACTCAAGGGAATTCAAGGTGGTTAACCTAGGTTAGCCCAGGAGAAACCTGGGTAAAACCTCAGATTACCTTGAGGTTTGTGAATTGACGTGATGCCTAAACAAAGATGGCCACTGGCAGCCATGTTTAATGTCGAATCAAATGAATTTTTGACAAGGATCAACATCTTGTCATGCTGATCATTTCAGAAAAAGTCCCATATCAATATCACTTACAGTGTTCAAGAAGTAGTCGCTACAAACTTGTTTTTAAAAATCTATGGTTAGCTGTGGTGGCCATCTTGAATTTCCAGCCGACCTGAAATTGTGCTAGGATCAACTAGACATCAAGAGCAACATTCCTGTGAAGTTTCATGAAAATCCGTCTAGTGGTTTCAGAGGAGTAGTCACTACACATTTTTACTATACAAACTCTTATGTAAACAAAGATGGCCACTTGCAGCCATGTTTAACGTCGAATCAAAATAATGTTTGACTAGGATCAACATAATGTCATGCTGATCATTTTAGAAAAAGTCCCATATCAATATCACTTATAGTTTTCAAGAAGTAGTCGCTACAAACTTATTTTTTAAAAATCTATTTTTAGCTGTAGGAGGAGTAGTCGCTACAAGTTTTTACTATATAACTCTATGTAAACAAAGATGGCCACTGGCAGCCATGTTTAACGTCGAATCAAAACGATTTTTGACAAGGACCAACATCATGTCATGCTGATCATTTTAGAAAAAGTCCCATATCAATATCACTTATAGTTTTCAAGGAGTAGTCGCTACAAACTTGTATTTTAAAAATCTATTTTTAGCTTTGGCGGCCATCTTGGATTGTGCATCAACATGAATTTTTGCTAGGATCAACTAGACTTCATGGGCAACATTTCTGTAAAGTTTCATGAATATCCATGCACTAGTTTCAGAGGAGTAGTCGCTACAAGTTTTTACTATATAAATCTATGTAAACAAAGATGGCTGCTAGCGGCCATGTTTAAAGTCGCATCGAAATAAATTTCGACATGGATCAACATCATGTCATGCTGATCATTTTAGAAAAAGTCCCATATCAATATCACTTATAGTTTTCAAGAAGTAGTCGCTACAAACTTGAATTTAAAAAATATATTTTTAGCTTTGGCGGCCATCTTGGATTTCACATCAACATGAATTTTTGCTAGGATCAACTAGACTTCATGGGCAGCATTTCTGTAAAGTTTTATGAATATCCATCCAGTAGTTTCAGAGGAGTAGTCGCTACAAATAAAAGTTAACGGACGGAGAGACGGACGGACAGACGGACGGACGCCGCACCATGGCATAAGCTCTGCTGATCTCTGATCAGTAGAGCTAAAAATCTATGTTTAGCTGTGGTGGCCATCTTGAATTTCCGGCCGACCTGAAATTGTGCTAGGATCAACTAGACATCAAGAGCAACATTCCTGTGAAGTTTCATGAAAATCCGTCTAGTAGTTTCAGAGGAGTAGTCACTACAATTTTTTACTATACAAACTCTATGTAAACAAAGATGGCCACTGGTGCCCAGGTTTAATTTTGATTCAAAATAATTTTTGACAAGGATCAACATCATGTCATGCTGATCATTTTAGAAAAAGTCCCATATCAATATCACTTATAGTTTTCAAGAAATAGTTGCTACAAACTTATTTTTTAAAACTCTATTTTTAGCAGTGGCGGCCATCTTGAATTTCTGGCATATTTGAAATTTTGCTAGGATCAATTAGACATCAAGAGCAACATTCCTGTAAAGTTTCATGAAAATCCGCCAAGTAGTTTCAGAGGAGTAGTCACTACAAGATATAACTCTATGTAAACAAAGATGGCCGCTGGCAGCCATGTTTAACATCGAATCAACGTTTTTGACAAGGACCAACATCATGTCATGCTGATCATTTTAAAAAAGTCCCATATCAATATCACTTATAGTTTTCAAGAAGTAGTCGCTACAAACTTGTATTTTAAAACTCTATTTTTAGCTTTGGTGGCCATCTTGGATTTCACATCAACATGAATTTTTGCTAGGATCAACTAGACTTTATGGGCAACATTTCTGTAAAGTTTCATGAATATCCAACCAGTAGTTTCAGAGGAGTAGTCGCTACAAATAAAAGTTTACGGACAGACAGACGGACGGACGGACTGACGGACGCCGCACCACGGCATAAGCTCTGCTGATCTCTGATCAGTCTAGCTAAAAATGAAAGTGTGTAATCGAGCTTAAAAAACACCATTTACAGAGTGTATTCCTTTATATTAAAATACTGCAAAACGCACTTCGTTTAAATCGAGACTTCAATTATGTACTCAAAAGGATAATATTGAAAGTTATCCGAAATAGCGAAATGCATTTGCGTTCGTTTCGTTGCGTTTGTTTCGTTCGTTTTTAGCGTTTAGTGTTTTAAAAAATGCATTCATCGTTCGTTTTTTAAAACGCTGAACGCTGAAAACGAACGAAACGAACGCAACGAACGAAATGCATTTTTAAAATATAGATCGTGCAACGTTCATTCTGCGTTCGTTCTGCGTTAATTCTGCGTTCATTTTCCGTACGTTCAGCGTTTGTTCTGCATTGGGGTACTTGAACGCAACTGGGTCTGGAAATGACTGGCTGCCACAATTTAGAATGGAGACACAGAAATCTAAGTTTTATCAAGCACTGAAATTAGGGCTACGCTTTTTAATCCAGTATCATTTTGAATTTAAATAACATTTTGAGTTTTCAATTTAGATTCTTCCTTTTTCTGCTATACGTTTAAATACATTTTGATACAATATAATCATCTGTTAGTAAAATGCTAAAAGACTTTTCTTTTAACTTTTCTATCGTTTACAGGTCTCACTAAACAGTTATTTTCCTTGCCGGTCACGGTAGGAACTTCCTGGCGCTTAAAAAAAAAGATCTGTGTTATTCGGTTTTTGTTTATTTCTTAAAATGTGCTTAAAATGTTTTTTGCTGCTGGTGACAAGAATGGGACAAGTTCATGATTTCATACAGGTTTGGATATGCCTGAATGTTTCTGAGCCCAGATCTGAGAATGTAGTACCGGGTAGAGATACACTTGAAAATGAAAGTGAAATAGAGTCTTTTTGAAGAATCCCTCTTGAATTTGTCTAAAACAAATTCAAGAGGGTCTCTTCAAACTACTGATATTAAAAAAAAGCAAATTGGTCAACCCCATGTTTTTCGCTGGATAATTCGAGCAACAGCCGTCAAGTCTGACAAAGAAACTATTTTTAAGAAAATTCAGGATGTTCTACAGTGATCCAGAGGGGTCCTGGTACATTATGTAGAGCAATGTAAAATTAACTGTGTTGTGAGACGTTATACACTCACCTGTAACTGGCTTGCTGGTCCCCGATTACACGGACTCACCTGTAACTGGCATGCTGGTCCCCGTTTATACAGACTCACCTATAACTGGCATGCTGGTCCTGTTTACACAGGCGCACCTGTAACTGGCTTGCTGGTCCCGTTTACACAGACTCACCTGTAACTGGCATGCTGGTCCCTGTTTACACACACTCACCTGTAACTGGCATGCTGGTCCCTGTTTAGACAGACTCACCTGTAACTGGCTTGCTGGTCCCTGTTTATACAGAATCACCTGTAACTGGCATGCTGGTCCCTGTTTACACAGACTCACCTGTAACTGGCATGCTGGTCCCTGTTTACACAGACTCACCTGTAACTGGCATGCTGGTCCCTGTTTTCACAGACTCACCTGTAACTGGCATGCTGGTCCCCGTTCATATCATGGATCCACCTGAAGCTGGTATTCTGGTCTCCATTCATATCATCAATCCACTTTCTCTTCACATGTTCCATGTTGGGGCTAATCATCTCCCGTTGTTGCAACTCTGAAAACAGGACAACCATCATGATACTGCCAGTAAACAGGACAATCATCACGATACTGCCAGTAAACAGGACAATCATCACGATACTGCCAGTAAACAGGACAATCATCATAATACTGCCAGTAAATAGGACAATCATCATGATACTGCCAGTAAACAGGACAACCATCATGATACTGCCAGTAAACAGGACAACCATCATGATACTGCCAGTAAACAGGACAATCATCATGATACTGCAAGTAAACAGGACAATCATCATCATACTGCCAGTAAACAGGACAATCATCATGATACTGCCAGTAAACAGGACAACCATCATGATACTGCCAGTAAACAGGACAATCATCATGATACTGCCAGTAAACAGGACAATCATCATAATACTGCCAGTAAACAGAACAATCATCATGATACTGCCAGTAAACAGGACAATCATCATGATACTGCCAGGAAACAGGACAATCATCATGATACTGCCAGTAAACAGGACAATCATCATAATACTGCCAGTAAACAGGACAATCATCATGATACTGCCAGTAAACAGGACAATCATCATAATACTGCCAGTAAACAGGACAATCATCATAATACTGCCAGTAAACAGGACAACCATCATAATACTGCCAGTAAACAGGACAATCATCAAATTACTGCCAGTAAACAGGACAATCATCATGATACTGCCAGTAAACAGGACAATCATCATGATACTGCCAGTAAACAGGACAACCATCATGATACTGCCAGTAAACAGGACAATCATCATGGTACTGCCAGTAAACAGGACAACCATCATAATACTGCCAGTAAACAGGACAATCATCATAATACTGCCAGTAAACAGGACAATCATCATAATACTGCCAGTAAACAGGACAACCATCATAATACTGCCAGTAAACAGGACAATCATCATAATAGGACAATCATCATGATACTGCCAGTAAACAGGACAATCATCATGATACTGCCAGTAAACAGGACAATCATCATAATACTGCCAGTAAACAGGACAATCATCATAATACTGCCAGTAAACAGGACAATCATCATAATACTGCCAGTAAACAGGACAATCATCATGATACTGCCAGTAAACAGGACAATCATCATAATACTGCCAGTAAACAGGACAATCATCATAATACTGCCAGTAAACAGGACAATCATCATAATACTGCCAGTAAACAGGACAACCATCATAATACTGCCAGTAAACAGGACAATCATCATAATAGGACAATCATCATGATACTGCTAGTAAACAGGACAATCATCATGATACTGCCAGTAAACAGGACAACCATCATAATACTGCCAGTAAACAGGACAATCATCATAATAGGACAACCATCATAATACTGCCAGTAAACAGGACAATCATCATAATAGGACAATCATCATGATACTGCTAGTAAACAGGACAATCATCATAATACTGCCAGTAAACAGGACAATCATCATGATACTGCCAGTAAACAGGACAATCATCATAATACTGCTAGTAAACAGGACAATCATCATGATACTGCCAGTTAACAGGACAATCATCATGATACTGCCAGTAAACAGGACAATCATCATGATACTGCCAGTAAACAGGACAACCATCATGATACTGCCAGTAAACAGGACAATCATCATAATACTGCCAGTAAACAGGACAATCATCATGATACTGCCAGTAAACAGGACAATCATCATAATACTGCCAGTAAACAGGACAATCATCATGATACTGCCAGTAAACAGGACAATCATCATGATACTGCCAGTAAACAGGACAATCATCATGATACTGCCAGTAAACAGGACAACCATCATGATACTGCCAGTTAACAGGACAATCATCATGATACTGCCAGTAAACAGGACAATCATCATGATACTGCCAGTAAACAGGACAACCATCATGATACTGCCAGTAAACAGGACAATCATCATGATACTGCCAGTAAACAGGACAATCATCATAATACTGCCAGTAAACAGGACAACCATCATAATACTGCCAGTAAACAGGACAATCATCATAATACTGCCAGTAAACAGGACAATCATCATGATACTGTCAGTAAACAGGACAATCATCATGATACTGCCAGTAAACAGGACAATCATCATAATACTGCTAGTAAACAGGACAATCATCATAATACTGCTAATAAACAGGACAACCATTATGATATTGCCAGTAAACAGGACAATCATCATGATACTGCCAGTAAACAGGACAAACATCATGATACTGCAAGTAAACAGGACAACCATCATGATACTGCCAGTAAACAGGACACTCATCATAATACTGCCAGTAAACAGGACAATCATCATGATACTGCCAGTAAACAGGACAACCATCATGATACTGCCAGTAAACAGGACAATCATCATGATACTACCAGTAAACAGGACAATCATCATGATACTACCAGTAAACAGGACAATCATCATAATACTGCCAGTAAACAGGACACTCATCATGATACTGCCAGTAAACAGGACACTCATCATAATACTGCCAGTAAACAGGACAATCATCATAATACTGCCAGTAAACAGGACAATCATCATGATACTGCCAGTAAACAGGACACTCATCATAATACTGCCAGTAAACAGGACAATCATCATAATACTGCCAGTAAACAGGACAATCATCATGATACTGCCAGTAAACAGGACAACCATCATAATACTGCCAGTAAACAGGACAATCATCATAATACTGCCAGTAAACAGGACAATCATCATGATACTGCCAGTAAACAGGACAACCATCATAATACTGCCAGTAAACAGGACAATCATCATGATACTGCCAGTAAACAGGACAATCATCATGATACTGCCAGTAAACAGGACAATCATCATAATACTGCCAGTAAATTGTACATATTGCCAGTGAATTGCATGTAATTTACCGGTAAACTTGCATATATATATATTACATGTATTGCCAGTAAATCAGCATGCATTGACAGTAAACCAGCATGTGTTGCCAGTGAACCAGAGGTATTGCCATTAAACCAGCAGGTAGTGTCAGTGAACCAGAATACATGTATTGCCAGTAATTCAGCATGTATTGCCAGTAAACCAACATGTATTGCCATTAACCAGCATGTATTGCCATTAAACCAACATGCATTGCCAGCAAACCAGCATGTTTTGCCAGTAAACCAGCATGTAGTGCCACTAAATCAGCATATATTGCCAGCAAACCAGCTTGTATTGTTAGCAAACAAGCATGTACTGCCAGTAAACCAGCATGTACTGCCATTAAACCAGCATGTACTGCCAGTAAACAAGCTTGTATTGCCAGCAAACCAGCATGTATTGCCAGTAAACCAGCATGTATTGCCAGTAAACCAGGTTGTATTGGCAGTAAACCAGCATATACTGCCAGTAAACCAGCATGTATTGCCAGTAAAGCAGCATGTATTGCCAGTAAAGCAGCATGTAATGTCACTAAACCAACATGTAGTGCCATCAGACAAACATGTATTGCCAGCAAACCAGCATGTATTGCCAGCAAGCCAGCATGTATTGCCAGTAAACCAGCATGTATTGCCAGTAAACCAGCATATACTGCCAGTAAACCAGCTTGTATTGCCAGTATCCAGCATGCAGTGCCAGTAAATCAACATATTTTGCCATTAAATCAGCATGTAATGGCAGTAAACCAGCATGCAGTGCCAGTTAACCAACATATGTTGCCATTAAATTAGCATGTATTGCCATTAAACCATCATGTACTGCCAGTAAACCAACATGTATTGCCATTAAACCAGCATGTATTGCCAGTAAACCAACATGTATTGCCATTAAACCAGCATGTATTGCCAGTAAACCAGCATGTATTGCAAGTAAACCAACATGTATTGCCGTATTGCCAGTAAAACAGGATGTATTGACAGTGAACCAGCACATATTGCCAGAGAACCAGCAGGTATTGCCAGTAAACCAGCATGTAGAGCAAGTGAACCAGCATGTTTTGCCTGTAAACCAGCATGCAGTGCCAGTAAATCAGCATGTATTGCCAGGAACCAGCATGCTGTGCCAGTAAACCAGCATGTATTGCCAGTAAACCAACATGTATTCCAGTAAACCAGCATGCAGTGTCAGTAAACCAGCATGCAGTGTCATTAAACCAGCATGCAGTGTCAGTAAACCAGCATGCAGTGCCAGTAAACCAGAATGCAGTGCCAGTAAACCAGCATGCAATGCCAGTAAACCAGCATGCAGTGCCAGTAAACCAGCATGCAGTGTCAGTAAACCAGCATGTATTGCCAGTAAACCAGCATGTATTGCCAGTAAACCAGCATACAGTGTAAACCTGACAACAAACTTGACCAAGGACTTTACCCAAGATAACAACAACTTGGAAGTAATGTTACATTTGATAAGGTGAAGTTCAACTTTTTCTAGATTTTGTCCTTGAACTTTGACCTACAAACTCCGAATTGGTCTAATTGGGTATTCCATGTAGACCTACAAATGTACAAACATGGAAGGTCAACTTTTGTACTGAAAAAGCAACAATGTGGAACAATAATTGTCTCTGTCCATGTTATCATGCCAAACATTACAACAGTGCAAGTTCTTTTTACATATCATGTGACCTGTAAAACCAAAATGAGGCCAGTGCTGGATTAAGACTATTAGGACCAACCCTAGTAGAAACAGGTACAGACTATACAACATTTATCAAGATTGGTGCAGGATTAGGATTACAATAACTTCAGGCCTTGACACTAACGGGTCCCAGGATCCCGAGTACGTAATTGAGCTATTTCGACCGAATACTGACTATTTTCCGGCTGAAAAGGAAAATTATTTAGGACGAAAAAAAAGTGTTTTTTCTTCATACTTTCTTCATACTTTCTTCATACTTTCTTCATACTTTCATGCAACAGAATAAGTTCAACATTAGCACATTTTTTGGGCAATGAAAAACAAGTTAATGGATAAAATAGTTTGTAGCTGATGACTTTTTGATCAAATTTCGGTGATAATTTACCGGACAAAGAGAGTGCGGTAGCATAGTAGTTCAGATAGTACATGATTTCGGATGCAGAGAACTTTGTTGTTAAAGTAAGTGTAACATCAGCAAAACTGTACAGTGTTGTGTTACAAATGGGGGAATAAACACATTGGTTTATATAGGCAGAATGGAGAATAAGCATCGTAGGAAGACATTTTAAATTAAGTGTGAGCTAAAAATTTACAAATTGATTCATAATTTTGATAGAGCATCATCAAAAAAACTGACCAAATCAGTGACCAGAAATAAGACTGGACTTCTACACCGCGTTTAAATATAAATGACTGTAGAAGTCTGCCATTATGTTTACTTTCTTGTTTTATAGGCGTAAACAATTTTCAGTGAAATCCCAATAATGTATATCTTGTTATAGAATGTAGATCAGATGCTTGGCCACGATCATGGTTGGAATGCGCTTTATTTATCCGTAATTTACAGCAAAGAAATTGGTGTTTGACTGTCGCTGGTATAAGTGAAACGGTACATGCGCAGTGAAGCAGTCTAAAATAAGACATATCAATACATTCTAGTAGGTGATAAACTTGGTCTTTATCCTTGATGTTCAACCAAGTTTACTGTTAAAATTAAGGTTTCTACAGTGTGGTTCTTTTAAAACCATGCATATTTCATGCACAATCATGTAAATTGATTCAGTATATGTATCTTTCAAAATAAAAATCTTGAAAATTATCGTCTTTTTACTCTGTCAAGGATTTTTATTTTACTATAGAACCTAAGGATAAAAACTGAGTAACACAAATTGTATAAACTACTGAAAGTAAGATAAAATCTCAACATCTTTGCAATGGAAAATTATGAATAGAAGGAAGAGCAATGTGTAGAAGACAAAGCAATAATCCATTTAGGGCCTATATATATTTTTATTCTTCTATCCATGTGTAAGCCGTAAGGAGGGATTGAATCAACACTCTTAATGTGAATTGTGATTTCTCTGGAAGGAGAAGTCACTAACTCTGTAAAGCAGAGACATGTCATCCATGGTCAATAATCATCGGGAATTAAAACCTTGTCAATGTAACATGCAGCAGCTTTGTTGCAAAACAGCATACTGAATACTTTTAAATTTGATATGAAAATGAAAATTCAAACTATTAAAAAGCAGATCAATTGTATATGAACGAGTTAAATAATAAATATATACTCAGCAAAAATAAAAAGTATCCACTTTGTTTTCCTGCAAAATCCGAGACAGTAAGAAAGAACTAACAACTGTAGTATGATTTTCTATTGATAACATCTTTGCACAGATTCAGCAGTCTAAGTTGATTCAAATACACAGAAAAATATTCAAAATCTCGCTAATATCTCGTGTGTCCACCGTTACACCGAATTTACGCAAGAATGCGACGTCGCATGCTTCTGAAGTAACATGACGAATTCTAGGGCTAATGCTTCCATTCGCGGACAAGTGCTGCTGCAAGGATCTGAACACATCCTGACGTACACAACATCCCAAATATGCTCGATGCTTCTTCAGTCATTACGCCAGAAGCATGCGACGTCGCATTTTTGAGTGTATTCGGTGCAACGGTGGGCACATGAGATATTAGCAAGGTTTTGAACATTTTTCTGTGTATTTGAATTGGCTTATACTGCTAAATCTTGCTATTTTCGCTAATCTTTACATTTTTTTGTTAATTTCGTTTTCACACCTATTTTTTTTAAGTTTGATTTCGGTATATTTCGATGACATTTTGTGTGAACATCAAACAAAGATGTTATTAAAAGAAAATCAAGCTACTCTTGTTATATTTAGTTCTATCTTACAGTCTCAGATTTTGCAGGAAAACAAAGTGGATACTTTTTATTTTTGCAGAGTATAGTTACATAAATAATGTGATTTCATTGTTTTTTAAACATTTCCCCGAGATTTATATCTTGAACCTATAGAAAATGGCAGGGGCTCCTATATTATGGGAGGGACATCAGATTCAACAGCAGGAGTCCCTGTGGGATTCCTTCCAAAATGAGTTAGTGTCAAGGCCTGAACTTAGAGATTACAATAACTTAGACAAAAATTCAAAAGGTTTTTAATAATTCATCTGTTTTCTGAAGAAGTCACCTACTTTTGAAACAAAATTCACGGAAGGACCACATGACCTCCCTTGTGCCTTGGACGTAACTTTGACCTATTTCTGAGCCCAGAATGGTGTCCTCAATCTGATCAGCCTCAGCGATACTTGCCGTCAACAACACACTCTCCTCACCTGCAAATGCCAATTGTTCTATCTGCAAAAGATTTGTAATTAAGTTTATTTCAAATGAAAGGGAACATGTTTTATTATTGAGAGAACTTTCTGAAAAGAACACAGGAAATAAAATGAAATAATTATCAAAATCCAATAATAGACAAAGAAAGATATGACCAAGATGACAATTAACACTGCTGGAATACTAGTACCCAAAAACGTGTTCCCTGTGCCTATTCCAAGGACAATGTCCCCTCTGTGTCTATCTTTAGGACACTGTCTCCACTGCATCTATCTTTAAAACACTGTCCCCTCTGTGTCTATCTTTAAGACAATGTCCCCACTGTGTCTATCTTTAAGACAATGTCCCCACTGTGTCTATCTTTAAGACACTGTCCCCACTGTGTCTATCTTTAAGACAATGTCCCCTCTGTGTCTATCTTTAAGGCACTGTCCCTCTGTGTCTATCTTTAAGACACTGTCCCCACTGTGTCTATCTTTAAGGCACTGTCCCTCTGTGTCTATCTTTAAGGCACTGTCCCCTCTGTGTCTATCTTTAAGACACTGTCCCCTCTGTGTCTATCTTTAAGGCACTGTCCCTCTGTGCCTATCTTTAAGACACTGTCCCCACTGTGTCTATCTTTAAGACACTGTCCCCTCTGTGTCTATCTTTAAGGCACTGTCCCTCTGTGCCTATCTTTAAGACAATGTCCCCTCTGTGCCGATCTTTAAGACACTGTCCTCTCAGTGTCTATATTTAAGACACTGTCCCCTCTGTGCCTATCTTTAAGACAATGTCCCCACTGCATCTATCTTTAAAACACTGTCCCCTCTGTGTCTATCTTTAAGACACTGTCCCCTCTGTGTCTATCTTTAAGACACTGTCCCCACTGTGTCTATCTTTAAGACACTGTCCCCACTGTGTCTATCTTTAAGACACTGTCCCCTCTGTGTCTATCTTTAAGGCACTGTCCCCACTGTGTCTATCTTTAAGACAATGTCCCCTCTGTGCCGATCTTTAAGACACTGTCCTCTCAGTGTCTATCTTTAAGACACTGTCCCCTCTGTGCCTATCTTTAAGACACTGTCCTCTCTGTGCCTATCTTTAAGACACTGTCCTCTCAGTGTCTATCTTTAAGACACTGTCCCCTCTGTGCCTATCTTTAAGACACTGTCCTCTCTGTGCCTATCTTTAAGACACTTGCATCTATTTTTAAGACACTGCCCCTTCTGTGTCTATCTTTAAGATACTGTCCTCCCTGTGCCTATTTTTAAGACATTGCCAACTCTGCGTCTATCTTTAAGACATTCATTTTTTTAAAATTGTGAGTATCAATACTCATCAACTTACTACAAAAACTCATAACTTTTAAAAATCATGAATGTTATATCTGTATGTTTTGTCATGTGGAACAGTTTATTCCATATTTACATGATGCAAATTGTTCCAAGCATGTGTCTAATATTAAGGTCATACAGTGTTTCTTTTGTTTTTATTTAACTTCCATTTAATCAGAATTGTTGTTTCTTTTAAAATGTATTGATTCACATTCATTTTGAAAGCATGAACTATTTATTTCATCAAGTCACCAGGTGTTTACTCTGAACGAGTTCCCTTTACTCATTCATTTTGAATCTGATGAGTAAATACTCGTTGCAGTCAAACATTATCTACAGCTCTGTGTCCCCGCTGCATCTATATTTAAGACAGTGTCCCCTCTGCATTTATCTTTAAGACACTGTCCTCTCTGAGTCTATCTTTTAGACACTGTCCACTCTGTGCCTATCTTTACGACAGTGTTCCCTCTGTGCTTATCTTTAAAACACTGTCCCCTCTGTACCTATCTTTCAGACAGTGTTCCCTATGTGCCTATCTTTAAGACAGTGTTCCCATTGTGCCTATATTTAAGACAGTGTTCCCTCTGTGCCTATCTTTAAGACAGTGTTCTCTCTGTGTCTGTCTTTAAGACACCGCTCCATATGTGCCTGTCTTTAAGACAGTGTTCTCTATGTGCCTATCTTTAAGACAGTATTATCTATATGCCTGTCTTTAATACACTGTCCCCTCTGTGCCTATATTTCAGAAAGTGTTCTCTATGTGCCTATCTTTAAGACAGTGTTCCCTCTGTGCCTGTCTTTAAGACAGTATTCTCTATGTGCCTGTCTTTAAGACACAGTTCCCTCTGTGCATATCTTTAAGACAATGTTCCCTCTGTTCCTATCTTTAAGACAGTGTTCACGCTGTGCCTATCTTTAAGACAGTGTTCCCTCTGTACATATCTTTAAGACACTGTTCCCTATGTGCATATCTTTAAGACAGTGTCCCCTCTGTGCCTATCTTTAAGACATGGTTTCCTATGTGCCTGTCTTTAAGACACTGTTCCCTCTGTGCCTATCTTTAAGACACTGTTCCCTATGTGCCTATCTTTAAGACAATGTTCCCTATGTGCCTGTCTTTAAGACAGTGTTCCCTCTGTGCCTATCTTAAGACAGTGATTGCTCTCTGTGTCTGTCTTTAAGACACCGCTCATATGTGCCTGTCTTTAAGACAGTGTTCTCTATGTGCCTATCTTTAAGACAGTATTATCTATATGCCTGTCTTTAATACACTGTCCCCCTCTGGCCTATATTTAAGACACTGTTCCCTCTGTGCATATCTTAAGACAATGTTCCCGTCTGTTCCTATCTTTAAGACAGTGTTCACGCTGTGCCTATCTTTAAGACAGTGTTCCCTCTGTACATATCTTTAAGACACTGTTCCCTATGTGCATATCTTTAAGACAGTGTCCCCTCTGTGCCTATCTTTAAGACATGGTTTCCTATGTGCCTGTCTTTAAGACACTGTTCCCTCTGTGCCTATCTTTAAGACACTGTTCCCTATGTGCCTATCTTTAAGACAATGTTCCCTATGTGCCTGTCTTTAAGACAGTGTTCCTGATGTGCCTATCTTTAAGACAGTGTTCCCTCTGTGCCTATCTTTAAGACAGTGTTCCCTATGTGCCTATCTTTAAGACAGCGTTCTCTATGTGCCTGTCTTTAAAACACTGTTCCCTCTGTGCCTATCTTTAAGACACTGTTCCCTATGTGCCTGTCTTTTAGATACTGTTCCCTCTGTGCCTATCTTTAAGACAGTGTTCCCTCTGTGCCTATCTTCAAGACAGTGTTCCCTATGTGCCTATCTTTAAGACAGTGTTCTATATGTGCCTGTCTTTAAAACACTGTTCCCTCTGTGCCTGTCTTTAAACCACTGTTCTCCATGTGCCTGTCTTTAAAACACTGTCACTTTGACTGCAGTCTTCAACAATTTGGTCCAGCAGGCATAATAGTCACTCACCTAATAATTTCTTTATACATCTGTCCTCAACAAAAGGTAATTATTTCTTTATACATCTGTCCTCAACAAAAGGTAATTATGTGTGATGGTCAAAAAAAATAATTTTGGCAGTATTGGGCAATTAATGATCTTCATGCGGGTACATACAATAAATTTAAAAACCTGTTTAAAGAAGAATCTGTATAAATTTGGCAATTAATGATTTTCTCATCTTCTTTCAACTGCAGTCTGGTGATTCTTTATATGCAGGTCATACTTATAAGTTCAAACCCTATCATTGTCTGTATCTTCCCTCAAATTACAATGTTTGTAACTAAGCAAGTTGTTCTAAAATTATGTATAAGGGCTGTTCATAAAGTTTAAGCATACCAGATTCTGTATTTGGTTCTTGATGATGTCTTTAAACATGGACTGGTACACAGGGGATTCCCTCATTTTCTGTAAGTCCTGCCTAGTCTTCATTTTTCTATTTTCTCTTCTAATTAATCTGTAAAAATATTTCAGGCATGTGTATTATTACGTTGGGTGATAAAAAACAAACAAGCACTATACAATCTACACTAAAGGTAGGGGGATTTTCTCTCATATTTCTTTTCAATAATCAGGCATTCAAACAATCTCACATGCATTGAGCACTACAAGTTTTCATATCTTGGTCAATATGCGCTTTGAGCATCTCAATCTTTGGGAAGTACAATATTTCCATGGGAGATAATTAAATATTAAATGCAGATCACAATTTTTTTTTCCTTTACTATAGAAAGTGACCTATTAAAGTTTAGGACTATATTTTGGCATACAAATTCAATAACCGTTTTATTGTATACTTTCATATTGTTTTCAATAGATGTTTTCATTGCAATTGTGTGACTTTTAAGTTCTATAACTTCGGATGTAATTTGTATCTTTTTTTTCTATTTGAATTTCTGCAGACCTGTGATAATTATTTTGTGATAATTATTTTATCATTTATAATATGACATTAATTGACATCATTAAAAGCACCAAGCTATTTTCTGGAGAGAAAAAATCCTTATAGCGTTATAGTTAGTCTAGGTGAGTAAATAATTCAATTATTCCGTTAATTTCTTTCAACAGTCAGAGCTAGCTAGATTAGTTATACAGTCAGGGAACTTTTGAAAAACATCACCTTAAAAGGTGATGATGTTTCATCACATCATAATTAAATACGCGAACTCGCTTCCACGCTACAAGTCCTATCTATTACACTTCCCTATGTTTATCTACATTACTGTTGCCTGTTGGTTTATCGGTAGAAGTATAGATAGGGAACCCGCCAGAGAACCTGTCTACACACGGGTTAATTTTCGAGACAAATGGCAGAAATCGGTGAAGAAGGTTAACACGTGTAACTGCATATCATCCAAATTTTATCGAATTTTGTTTGATGGATGTTATAACATTTTCTAAAAATGTATAGACGAAGAAGTTAGCTTTGACTTGAATATATCAAAGTATGCATTTCGCGACAGGAATGATGGGTTTCACTTTGATCAAATTGACAGTTTTTTCTTGTTTCAATCTGGGTGATGGAAAACCCTCACACTGAAAGTTTGCAAGATTATATAACTATGTGATAATAAATTGTTACCTGAATTATTTTTGAAAATGTAACGAAAGAATGAAGAATCAAAAATGATGGAAAATCATGACCATGAAAACAAGTGTTTATGATGAAACATCATCACCATTTAAGGTGATGGTTTTTCAAAAGTTCCCCCGACTGTTACATTTGTATATATATATATATAGAAAAAACAGTAGCTAGTTTAGGTAACTAAAGATATCAGTATTTTTTTAAATATTACTGAAAGAATTTATGTTCAGCTATGCCGTTATTTTCATCTATTTTTAAATTAGATCTATTTCAAGAAAAAACTGATTTTTCTGTAACACATGTTTATCTTTCTGGTTTACTTAATTATAAGCTATGCCTTTTTGTATGCATTTAATCAATTAGTATTTACTGTATGCAAATTAAGCCCTTAAAGATGGTACATTACATTTAGTGAGTTAATTGTTTAAAAATGTTGAAAAGAACATCAAATACTAGAACCATCTTTCTCGGAGGATTTTTTTTTTAACATGGTTCTAATATTTTATGTTCTTTTTGAACATTTCTAAACATAACTTGCCAGATCTAAGTAATCTTTATGGAAAGATGGAAGGCCAACAGGGCTTTTCGAGAAAATTTGGAAAATGCCTAGGCCAACTTATTTTGGGAAAAAGAAGCGCGAGAAATGCGAGATTGTCAAAATTGGGAAAAAACATTGTGATTATTTTTCTATTTTATTATACAAATACAGGGTAAAAAAAGAACCGTTAGTACTGAGAACGAAACACTTAAATGCCTCTGCTGACCTCAAGTAGTGTACTGAAAACAGTATTAAAGATATAATTATTACATCAATGTTTTACTCTTATTTTTCCCAATTTCGTGAAAATTCAGGCAAAAAAAACACCGGAGAAAAGTTTCATTAAATGCAGGGTTCGACACTAACGGTAGTTACCAGAATTTGCCCCGGACTACCTAGACCTCCAAGATGAGTATTATTATAACTTTATTATAATTTGTCACCGAAGTTTGTTAAATCTCCTATCCGAAGGTGTTTTCACTTCGAAAACGCGATGTTTTTGTGGAAAAACGAGATGTTGCTTTGTATGCCTTTCACAGACATAACTGGTTTCCGGTATTAATGTAAATCTACAAAGCCGAGTCCCAGCAATTGCTCATGACTGCGACCCATATTGTGAATATGAGAAGGGTACATGGAAGAGTTAATTGTTAATTGCGTCAACATCACTGACGTTTCGTCCCCAAAACTAGTTTCGACTTAACATAATTATGAACAAATAAAAAAGTAGCTATTTAAGTTGTTTTTGATTTAAACTGATTACAATTTGCCCTGTAATAAATGTCAATCGAAGTAAAAAAAGAGCAGAAATACAATCGTCAACAATATTGAGTCAAAACTGTATAAACTGTATGCCTTGGGACGACTTGTTCGACTGAAATGTTCATACACCACTAATTGCATAACTTCCCATAGGCCTACATAGCCTTTGGAAGGTTTCTTTCCAATCACATATGACATGGATGGACTGAAAACTCTTCTTAATAATAATACATCATTCAGTGTTTTTTTATGTGTTTTGTGAATGCAGCCTGTGCCTGTGCCATTGTGAAAAATAGCGGCATTTTTCTAGAAATTGTGAAAATTGTGAAATATTAAAACAAAAGAAAAAGAAACTTTTTTCACTTTTAATTTCACAGTTTAATATCCCTTGGTTTTAAGTTTTGTTTTTGGTAAATACAGACTAGTTTTAACACCAGCGTATATTAAGACTAGTATCCTTACTAGTCTGTATTTACCCTAAAACAAGAGGCCCAAGAGGGCCTGTGGACGCTCTACTGGCTAACATGGCTCTTATAACATCAATGAAGCGAGTGACTGCCATTTACGTCTTTTTGGAAGTTTCGGGCAAAAAACAGCTTTTGAATTAAATCAAGGGCCATAACTAAAGAATCTGATAAAGTTTGGTAAAGATCAGATGAAAAAGAAGGCCCTACCGTATTAACGAGGCAAAATATAGCATTTTTAACTCAATCAAGAGCCATAAATCCTCTGTTACTGGTCCAACTGGTCCAACATAGAGCTAAAAAAAAAACATTAATTAAAAAAAAAAAAAAAAGAAAAAAAAAAAAAAAAAAAAATTAACAAAAAAAATAATTAACAAAAAAAAATTAAAATTAATTTTTTTTAAAAAAAATAAATAAAAAAATAAATATATTAATTTAAAAAAATAATTAAAAAAATAAAAGTTTGGTAAACGATCGGATGAAAAATGAAGGCCCTCTCGTCTTAACGAGGCAAAATATAGTGTTTTTAACTAAATCAAGGGCCATAACTAAGCTGTTACTGGTCCGATATGTTTGGTTTACGAACTTGTCCGAGCTTTCATTGATATTAACAATGTGTTAAAGTTTGGTAAAGATAGGTTGAAAAATGAAGGCCCTATCGTCTTAATGAGGCAAACTATAGCATTTTTAACTAAATCAAGGGCCATAACTCCGCTGTTATTGGTCCGATATGGCTAGTTTTCGAACTTGCACAAGCTTTCATTGATATTAACAATCTGATAAAGTTTGGTAAAGATCAGATGAACAATGAAGCCCCTATCGTCTTAACGAGGCAAAATATAGCATTTTAACTAAATCAAGGGCGACAGCTCCGCTGTTACTGGTCCGATATGGTTGGTTTTCGAACTTGTTCGAGATTTCAATGACATTAACAATCTGATAAAGTTTGATAAAGATCGGATGAACAATGAAGCCCCTATCGTCTTAACGAGGCAAAATATAGCATTTTTAACTAAATCAAGGGCCATAACTCCGCTCTTACTATTCCGATATGGCTGGTTTTCGAACTTGTCCGAGCTTTCATTGATATTAACAATCTGATAAAGTCTGGTAAAGATTGGATGAACAATGAAGCCCCTAGCGTCTTAACGAGGCAAAATATAGCATTTTTAACTAAATCAAGGGCCATAACTCCGCTGTTACTAGTCCGATATGGCTGGTTTTCGAACCTGTCCGAGCTTTCATTGATATTAACAATGTGGTAAAGTTTGGTAAAGATATGATGAAAAACGAAGGCCCTACCAATTTAACGAGGCAAAATATAGCAATATAGCATTTTCAACTAAATCAAGGACCATAACTCTGGTGTTACTGGTCCGATCTGGCTGGTTTTCGAACTTGTCCGAGCTTTCATTGATATTAACAATGTGGTAAAGTTTGGTAAAGATAGGTTGAAAAATGAAGGCCCTATCGTCTTAACGAGGCAAATATAGCAATATAGCATTTTTAACTAAATCAAGGGCCATAACTCCGCTGTTACCTGGCCGATCTGGCTGGTTTTCGAACTCATCCGAGCTTTCATTGATATTAACAACCTGTTAAAGTTTGGTAAAGATTGGATGAAAAATGAAGGCCCTATCGTCTTAACGAGGCAAATATAGCAATATAGCATTTTTTAACTAAATCAAGGGCCATAACTCTGCTGTTACTTGGCCGATCTGGCTGGTTTTCGAACTCATTCGAGCTTTTATTGATATTAACAACCTGTTAAAGTTTGGTAAAGATTGGATGAAAAATGAAGGCCCTATCGTCTTAACGAGACAAAATCTAACAACGGACGGACGACGGACGACGGACGGACGACGGACAGACGACGGACAACTCGGCATCCCATAAGCTCTGCTGGCCTTCGGCCAGTAGAGCTAAAAAACAAAAACTTTTTGGCATTGTGAATGGGGCCGAATAACGACCCCAAATTAGGCATAAAAAAAACACTGTCATTGCATGTAATAATACATCAATGCATTGTTTAATGTATCTGGAAGTAAGGCGATTAAAACAAGATAAGGTAAGGTATATACAGGAATAAAGAAGGGATCAAAAGGAATGATTAGTTATAATGAAAATTAATCTCCGAAACGCTTCATCATATCTCAACCGCCCCGTGTGGTTCCTGGGGGCCCCCGTTTGGTCACGGGACAAAGAATAGGGCCACTGCAGAACCCTTTGGACGGGTAGGCAGAGGGGTAGAATCCCCCCAAATTCATGTTAATTTTTTGTTTATGTTCATTAAAGGTCTTCATCATTGAATTGAATTGGGGTTTTAAGGCGCACCAACACATGAAAAGGTTATATGGCGCCTAACAGGCATGAACATGCCAGGCTCATCTTTCATGTACATCGAGATAAAATATGGAAAATGGGCCTAGAACCTTCTCACCCTGAACTGCAGAGTTGCTGCAAATTCTATCGTAGAAACTCCATTTACGCTGGAGCCACGTTATTGTTTTTCTGCCACTGCTCTTTGATGCGAGCGAGATAGCACCTGAAACAATGCAGGGATCTTAAAACCCAATTCAATTCATATCTGAACCATAGGTGTCAAAAACATCACCTGTCAAAGTTTGAGTCATTAGAAATGAATATAGCGTCAAAAAGGTCAAGAGAGCTAATTGTGCCAATTCAAGGGGAGGTAATTCATAGACCCTTTGACCAACATAGCTGAATTAAAACAGGAAACGTCCTTGCATTTATATCGACCTACTATGCAAGTATGATTAAAATCAAATGAACACGAGTGTAGTCTGAAAGACAGCCATATTCCCCGCTGCACAAAGATTTATAATATACAAATTTAAACATGGAATGTCACTGTAAAGTGACAAATTTTGCCTGAAGTTTCCTTGTTCCAAAAAGTGTGACCTTCAATTAAAAGAACATGTTTTACACACAACTTGTAGTAGAGACATACAGACTACACATATACAAAACATAACTTATAAATCTTTGTGCTCATTTGATTTTAATCTCACAACTCAGAGTATCCCTGGTCTCGAGATACCGTTGTTATTTATTCTCACAACTCGGAACACCACTGGTCTCGAGATACCGTTGTAGTCCATTCTCACAACTCGGAGTACCACTGTTCTCGGGATACAGTTGTGATTTAATCTCACAACTCGGAGTGAACATGATGTTCATACACAATTATTTCGTTGTTATATTTTTCAACCATGTATGTGAACATGATGTGAAGGCCCGGGCCTTTTGGCCTAATAGGTACATGTAGCTAACATGTAGCTATGCTACTGAAAATTTCACGATTCATATCCCTAATTGTAATTTTTATGTGGATTTTTTTTTAAGTCGACAAATCATTTGTTGACAATAATCACCAAAGTCACAGTAAATACCGATTACTACCTTAGGCCTAAACAAGAAAGTGTTTTGTTTCCTGTCACCCAACCGAGTCGCCGTTTTTACCCCCGACACAACAACTTTTTACCCCTTCATTTTTTGTTGCTTTGTTTTGTTTTTAAACATATTTGTGTTTTGGCCTTAACAGAATATAATTCAATCAGTTTTTAATGTAATTTGAAAATTGTAATAAAGGGTAACATATTTGTGTTTAGATCTACTCTTGTTTGTGTAACGTATATATATCTCTCAATGCTACAGTCATACGTTCGAGTCCCGTTTGTTCCATGTTTGCAAATTGAAGAATGTTTGACAGCTACTCACTAACGCGTGGCAGGACTGTGGTTCTACGAGTTTGTTTCAAAACAGATGTCTACCTCTACCTCTACCAAACTGACGCATAGATAAAGACGTAAAATCTTAAAAAAAATCCCCCCACTCTCCACACACACACACACACACAATCTGTTTTCCGACTTAAGTCTTAAAGGGAGTACATCAGGCTTTTTATGGGGGTCTAGGTGTCCGATTTAAAATTGACAAATTTAAATATTTTTTATTCTACATGACCAAAACATAATGAGCCTACAAAACCTTTTATTTGCAAAGCAATTCATTCTGCACAGTAATATGTGCTATCCTAGGTGACGCACCAGGGTTAATTTCAGCATATT